>JANAVB010018576.1:0-47851 GCA_029216955.1 Iris pallida | reverse complement strand
GTATATGAATCGAGTTTAAATTTATTTAAATAAAGCAATGAAATATTTAATCGTGGTTTAAACCATCATAGTCATTATCTTAATGGGAGTCCTTAACCCTATATAAGAGGAGCATTGTCATTGTCCTCCACAAATTCCATAATTTTCCATTCACACCCGATCGTGCATCGTTTCGGTGCCCCCTTCCCATCCACTATATTTTCTATTTGTACAATACATCATTATCTCTGTATCGGACATACCTCGACACTCCACTCCGACACTAGCAGAAACCTAGCCCTGACTCCTCGTAACGCCGCCAGGCGTCTCCTGTCCCGACACGTGCCGGTACCCTCCTGGACCACGGCCAACCACCCGCGCCCAAATTCCTAACACCCTAGCAGCCACCACCACCATCCCCGTTCTGGCTAATCCCTCGACAACCACCGCCGCCATTGGCGAATCCTTAACAGCCCTACGACATCATCGTCACCACCTTTACCACTCCCGGCCATCGCAGCCGCACCACCACCATCTTCGTCAGCATCACCACTGTCACGACCCGCACCCACCGTGAGGGTACGAGTACGTAACAGCGCCCAGTCTACGCCGCAGTATCGGCGGTAGAACACTGTTCTAGGTCATGAACTATAGCTAGCATAATATGAATACTCTCCAAAAAGGAGTCCAATACAGAGGTACAACTCAATCACAAACTAAGGTAGAATGTAGCACGATGGAAATAGATAAAGAAATCTTCAACTGAGGTACAGCAGAAATAACACGTCTCAACAACTACCAGTCTCAACATTTCTAAATATACAACTCTGAAAAATAAGGACAACAACTAAATATGAAAGAAAGAACAATCTAAGCTATCTACACTAAGCAAGGGTATCATCCTCAGCAGCTGCCTGAACCTCCCCTGGGGTCCAGGTCGCGAGTGTCATCTAGGCAAGCTCCAATGTAAGGGGTGCAGGGTTCCTCATCATCCTCTGTAAAATTTTCAACAGGTCCAGTCAGGACGGGAGCGAGCACAATACATCTCACGCAGATCATAACAGGTTAGAAAATATAACGTGCAATAGAGTAAGATACATGAAACGCTGAAAGAAGATGTATATAAAAAATAGAAGGATATGATAATAGAAAATATCTATATATGATAAGTAAGAACTGTAAGCAACATGTGATTTAGAGTACAATATGGTTATGTAAACGGGTTAGGTTATACAATAAAATGGGGCTCCTTTGTACGTGGGTGTACAATGGACATATACAATTTTTTATACAATAGGATTGATCACATAACCATTTCTACTCTCCCTCCCCAATCAATACACAAGAATCCAATTCAGTTACGTTATCTTATACAATGGCTCGTACAATGGCTTGTACAATAGCGCTCAATGTGATAATGAGAGTACAATATGCACAATGAGTGTACAATGATAAGGGTATTCAATAAATACAATATGTTAGTGAAATACACAACACAATATGTATTTAGTGAACACAAAGGATATAACATTGTAAAAGAAGATCCATATAGTACCAATTCGTGTTACCAACGTGTCAGCATCAAGTAAATTAATCTATGGCAAGAATAGACGTTCTAGCAAGTATGAAACGGTCAGAGAATATACTCGCCTGATAACTTGAATGTCTTGCTGAGAATATAGAGTCCCAAGTGAGGTACCTGACTCCTATTTAGAACAACATAAGTCACAACATGTCTAGAATAGTAAGGCTGAAGATTTCAATGCATTCTACA
This sequence comes from Iris pallida, assembly GCA_029216955.1. Classification (NCBI taxonomy): domain Eukaryota; kingdom Viridiplantae; phylum Streptophyta; class Magnoliopsida; order Asparagales; family Iridaceae; genus Iris; species Iris pallida. Next base: position 46,098 of record JANAVB010018576.1, on the reverse strand, counting down.
TGATTCCTAGGTCCTTCTAGACCCAAGTCAACTCTTGGTCAACCATCAAGTCAACTAGGTCATCACCAAGTTAAACTATGGTCCACTAGTCCATAAAGTCTAAGTTAAACCATTCTAGGATAATCACTATCTAGGCATATATATGCATATAACATAGGAACCTCAACTTACATATTATATTCACATATTTATACACACTATCTATGTAGGCTATTCCTACATTAGATTACAATTCACATTGGTTGCATGTATATTATTACATATATATACATATGTACATATAGAGAGTTTAGAGAGGGGAAACCTACATATGTGAGTGTGCGTACATATGTGACAGAATTTGGGTGTGAGGGTGATATATAGTGTGTGGCAGGTGTGGTGTATGTGTAGTGTGAGGAATGTGGTATATGTGATATATGTGTGTGTAGATTGGTAAGGGTGTGTAGGCCTGTCATGAATGTGTGTGTGTTTAAAAAGTGTCCATGTGACTTAGGGTCTCAGTGTCTCACTGTGTATGTGTTTAAGGCTGGGCAGTAGAGGGAGTTGTGTGTCAACAAGAACATATTCATAAATAACTATCTAACCATTATATTAATATATATGTTTATATACATATATCACAGGAATTATAGATATGAGTGTGTATTCATGTGTGTTCTCAGGTTTTAAGGATCAATCTCAGGAAAATAGGGTGTTCTCAGGTATTGTTCCCTGTGTGTGTGTGTTAGCATGAGTACATGTGTGTGTGGGTTAATGAGGAACATGTGTATGTGGCTGTACAGTGAAGGAAATATCAGAAAACAGTATGTGTTAGAGTGTGTGATATGTGACAGTGCTCAATAGGATGGTGTCCTGTGTGTGGACTGGAAACATGTGTATGTTTGTGAGTGTTAGGCATGACAGTTTACATGTAACTAAATCTCAGTTTTAAGGAAAACTAAATGACAGTTCTATATGACCAGTTTAAAGAAAAGGAAATCGATTTGACATTCAATTTAGACTTAAGAAAAGGAAATCAATTTGGCTATGGGATTGACAGTTTGGAAATTGAACAATTGATAGTTAACTTGATAACCAATCCACATTCAACAATAAACCCAAAACCAACTCCTAATCTATTCTCAGATTTTGTGAGAGGAGTATGGGAAACCTGTCCTCAGATTTGGGTGACAGTGTCAACCACATAATTGATAGGAAAACTAAATCAATGTGTGATCATTCTCGGCTTCTCAGGTATTGTAGAGAGTGTTCTCAGACCTTGTGCATATACATATGTGTGAAGAAACTCAGTTTTATGCCAGGTTTCAGCTTGTGTGAGTGTGTGAGTTCAAGTGTCAGTTTACATATTAGTCCAACCATTTACCAATACTTGACAACACCAAAACCCCATTCGAAATCCCATAATCCTTCACAATCATGAAGTCTAACATGTAACCAAGGTTCAGACATAGGGGAGTCAATAATGTTGCAAATTTAAACATGGAAAAAAATAGGTTAGAACTCATTAATTTCAGGAAAACATCCAACAGTGAAGTGTATCAGTCTTGACAGTTCAGTTCAAACCCCAAATGCAAATTTTGAAAACTAAAATCCATGCAATTCACAATCTAACATGATCCTCATCCATTACACATGTACATAAATCTATCTAGACACTAACATCACGGAAATCAGCTTAAAATGCAAATCTAAAATCGGAAAAATTAATTCAGTTAGGGGTATCAGTCCCATATAGGAATTCGATAAATCAAACCCAAAATCAATCATAAAAATCACAACTAATGGTTGGTAATCATTCCAGGGTATGTGTACGTGTCGACCTTGGTCAAACGTGTCCATCTAGTGGATACAAACGTGTCCAAAACACCAAAATTTACTGTGTAAGAACACAAGCTACAGACAGCCTCGTGGGTATATGTCAGGCTAGATAGGGACACGTGTGTCTAACCACGAGTGTTGTGGTCGAGTCCTAAGTTAGACTAGGTCTAGGGCTTCGTGTCCAGCCACCTGAAACGTGTCCAAGTGAGTCGTGTCGAAAGTTGTAGCCGCGTCTCAGTGGCAAAATCGTGTGTGACTGCAAAGTACGTGCGACCAGTGCGCGTGCGATTGCTCCCAAACCACACCATAAGGTCCCATAAAATTTTGTGGGCCTCGTATCAGTCACCCAAGGAGACTCCATGTTAATTTTCGTGTCGTGAAGTGGCGTGTCCAGTGTGTACCAGGACACGGGCAGCAGGGGAAGGCTACAGTGCCCTGTGTTGTGTCCAGTCAGTGAGTTCGTGTCCAAAACGGACACGAACAATACACAAATTAAACTCAGTCACCCGGAATATTAATCTACAGATATTAAGCTACAAAAATATGTAATTTGTTTTAGAAAACATAAAGTTTTAATCCATTCAAGTATTTCATCAAACACCTATATAGATACCTTGATACGTATCCGATACGGATACCAAACCGAGTCTAATTCCTACCAAACTTGAGGGACAGCTAGGGTTGACCTAAATGAATGTAATCATGCAAAGAAATTGGGAAATGGAAGGGTTTTGATAGGTTTTACCTATTGGGAGCAAGTCTCAATAAAAAGCCCCAAATTGGAGAATCCCTCTTCCTCAAATTGTGTCCAAAAGAGCTCAACTCCGTTCAAGCAAGCCTCCTTCAATCTCCCCTCCAGATTTTGATCCAATTGCAAGAGGTTGGGATCAATTTGGTGGAGAAATGGAGGAGTTAGGCAATTTGGGGAAGAAATTAGGGTTTCCTACAAAGGGATGTTCTAAAGGAGGCAAGGGTGTGTAGAGACATTATATAGGCTGAAGTTAGGTCTTCGTTGGGCTGTTGTGGCTGCCTAAAATGAAGAGCTAGGGTTAGGGTTTCAAGTCATGGGCCAATGGGCCTAAGTCATAAGTCATTAATCACAAGTCATCACATTAAACCATAAGTCATGACTTAATTTCACTAAACCTAATCCCCTCATTCTAAAACCAATCTCTAATGACTAAAATGGGTTAACTAAAGTTAGGATAGGGTTACCACAGCTAGGGTTAGGTTATAGGCTAGTCCACTAGGTCTTAACAAGTCAAAGTCAAACTAGAATTCACCAATTCAATAAATAATCAAATAATTCAATAAGTTAAAATAACCAAATTACCCCTAGGCTAAAAATGATAATTAAAACACCCTAATCACATGGCTAGGCTCTAGGGCAGACAGTCTCTACGGTTTTACTAGCTGCACATCAAAATTACAAGTCATAATATTTAAATAGTTTTAAAAATAATTAAAAATCACTAAAAATCATATTATTAATTAAATATCATAATTAAATAAATTAAAATATAAAATTTCAAAATTACCCTTATTTTAGAAACTGGGTGTTACAACCATGCCAACAGAGCCCAAACCCCTCACCACCGTGACGCTCATCACCGCAAACACCACCCTCGCACCCGGCCATAGGAGGCCGACCCAAATCGAGTCCCTATTATCATCACCTAATCCTCCACCACAGGTGCCAAGCCAGGGCCTCTCCTGACCGTCCCAATCCTAATACCATACTGTCGTCCACACCGCTAGTGCCACCCCGTGCCAGCCACCACCTCATCAGCAACCCTCTTCCCCAATGCCACACCAACACCCATAATTTATCACACCAAATTAAAATAAAAAAGGGACCAATCACCTGTTTTTCCAAACCGCCCAGGCGACCGCGACCGTCTTCCCCCACTGGTGCTACCTCACTGCTACTACCGTCTCCTCCGCTTCATCGCACGTACCCCAGGCCGCGAGACCGCGCCGTCGGAGCGACGAGACCCTCGCGCCATCTCCGGCGTCGCCCTTCACGTGCTGATGTCCTGTCTCTCCGCCTCTCCTTCTTCTGCAGAGCCGCTGCGCCATCTCTAGATGTCGACCACCGCGCCTTGGCTGCAACCGCGTGGACTCCCGATCGAGCCTCCTTCCAAGCCATCTTTCTCTCTCGCTTTTCCTTCGGACTTCTCTCAGTCACGCCTCTGGTAACAACTACTTCTCCCCCCATCATCTTAATCCATTTCTCTCTTTTTGTAATTCATGTGGGTTCTCCTCAAATTAATAAGGATAACGCACAAGAGTGGCCATGTACTTTGATTTTTTTAATATTTTTATTTTTACTGTTTACATAGTAGTACTAATGTTAGTATAGAAATTGATATTATTATTATTATTATTATTATTATTATTATTATTATTATTAATTAACTATTAAATTCCACTATTAGTATATACGTATACAGGTGTTAATATAAGCACTATTAATATTATTATCAAAGATAATACTGTTATTATTTTTTGCCACCAGTTTTAGTATTTATATTATAATTATTATAGTTATCGTTAAGGCTATTACTATTTACTTTGAGAAGCATACTGGTATTATTCTTATTATTCTTATTCTTATTCTTATTCTTATTCTTATACTTATTATTATTATTATTATTATTATTATTATTATTATTATTATTATTATTATTATTATTATTATTATTATTATTATTATGTATAGGTTTAGAGTTATTTTTGTAATTTCAAAAAGTTAGGGTTTGAGCACTAGAATACATTATTATACCATGTATATATATTTCCAGTTCTAGCCGTTGAACTAAAAATATTTTACAAATATTAGATTTAACCCCAAAATAGTTATCTAGATTCTATGTATTATTTATTTTCCTACCTAAAAACATATTTTACAACTTAAAGTTTGGCTAAGAAATGATTTTTGAGTTTCAAGTAGGTATTTATATAAAATATTTTGGGGTATTTTAAATATAGTTTTGTTAGCAAAAGGTAATTTGATAAATTAAGGATTTTATATAAAATAGTTTACCCTTACCCAAGACTCTTCTAGATATATATTGACTGATCAGTCATGATCAAGTCTTTAACTCTGGGATCTTCACAGAAGATGTTGGTCGTACACTTCGACCAACAAGCTTTTGAAGATCTCCTTTCTGAAGAGAATTCGAGTCCTTCAAAGCGGTTCGTAAAACCAAAGGAGACTCGACGTGTCTGAGTGTCCAAGGCGGCTGCGACAAGCAGCACGATAGAGGGGACTTTGATCCAGAACCCTCTAAATGCTGAAGTCCCGAAGAAGATTCGGCTACTGCGGCCATGCCACCCCACTCGATTCCCACTTTAGGGAAGTACGACGAGGAAGACAGTACCCCTATGGTAGGCCTGACGAAGTTAGAATGCAGAAGGAAGTGCACGACGGTTCAACCCCTCACAAAGGAAGCATTGTCGGCGAGAAGATCTGTCTTCGACAGAATTGCCTTCCCTTCAGGTGAGCCCTCATTGGATTCCGAATACTATGTACCCGCTGGGGGTAGTAGAAAGAAATCTAAGGTAGTACGTGCCTCGTGTAACAAATATACTACGCCAATGATCGACCAAAGGCCTGCATTGACAGTCACATGCGCAGCCGATGGAAAGTTATACAAAATTGGTCCCCGTGCTTCGATGCCTCAACCAGCTAAACCCATCTGTCGCTTGAGCACTCCTGTACGTGATACAAGTCAAGGGGTACATCCCATGGAGAAGGACTCATGCAAGCAGCATTCCTACAAGCATGATAGGAGTCTGCCTCGCCAGACCCTCTTTAATCGTACCCACACGCAGCTTCCCTGCACGTACAATAGGGGTACAGAGGTGGAGGACATGATGCTTTCACACAAGCATAAGCCAAAATAGGAATCTGCGGCACAGGGCATGCCTAAATCAAGGCATCCTTGTACCCAGATCACCTTCAACTGTTGATGTCAACAGGCAGCCACCTTGTCGCCGAGGAGGCGTTCCGTCTTCCAAAGATTACAACCGGCATCAACAAAACATTAGAGGTTCGACCGGGGGTCGAAAAGTGCAAACGAAGATGAACTTCGTATCGCTACGTGCAATGCGCCACAGGGTTCTCAATCTCTCAAAAATTCGTCCAAGAATACTCCTATCTCGGCCCTAAGCCCAAGAAGCGGCCCGAGAGTAGCAAGGCGAAGGTACCCAACACAGGTATGTTCCAAGGCACGCGTTCTAAATCTCCGTTGGGTACCACGTCAGACGACGGTGGTAGCCAACTACCCCCCGTCCATGACAATGCCATATTCCAGTCTTAGGAGGAACCATATGATACAGATGCCTCCACAAGCGTAGCTAGCCACCAGACTGGGGTAGCAACCGCAATGAGTCTGAGGAAGACCGCAACCTTCCAGTTCATCCTCAAGACAACGAGGTACAGGCATCTAACACAGAGAGCGGAGGGTCTACTATCCTTACCATCCATCCACATACAAGGTCCGTATTTATGGTCGATGGCGACGAGGCGGATAATAGTGAAGCGCCTGACTAGCTGAAACGTATCGAAGCTCTCGAGATAAGCCTAGATAGGTTAAATGCTACAATAAAATCCTTATCTTCGATAGTACTGGAGATCAATGGGAGTTTGGTCCCCACTGCCTCCACACCTGTACTTGACCCGGCAGATAACGACGGATCCAGTAAGCTGCCCATCATCAACCAAGCGACACCATCATCGTCTACTCTATCGACCATCGGACCTATAATGTCAACCGAGATATAATAGGCCATCAAGGAACTGTATGCTCTCTATGATGCCAAAGAGAAGCAAGCACTGCTCCGAAACATAGGGATTCGATAGCCATATCCTGCCGAGTGGGACAACGTAGTCTACCCTCCCAAATATAATCTGCAGATGCTCGTGCCCTTCAATGGAAAGGAGTCTCCCCGACAATACTTGAGGTACTTCCCCTCAGTAACAGGGCACCTACCAAAGAATGACGCCCTCCTCACCGACATATTCATAGGAGACCTATAGGGTGTAGCCTATAAGTGGTTCTGTAGTCTTCCGAACGACTGTATTTTATCATTCGAGGACCTGAAAACTCTCTTCATCGATCGATTCTATGAAGAAGGGATGAACATGACGATGTCAACTCTCATGGATGTCATCCAGAGAGAGAAAGAGTCTGTCCGTGCATACATCGAGCGCTTCCGCCAAGAAGCTTTGAGGCTACTGCCTGGCATGCCCGATCCCATGCTTATGGACAAATACCGCAAGAACATGCTGCCTGCAATTAAATTGTGGCACAGTGCTCCTTGCATAGAGTGGATGCCTTTCATTACAGAGGCGGAGGTGGCATAAAGGAAAGCCCAAGATGTACAGCTCCTGGGATTAAACTTTTTTTCTCTCGAGGACAAGATGAGACGCTCGTCTAGCAAAAACCCCAAGGAGGGAAAAGGCAAACAAGCCATGATCGTCAACATCTCCAAAGGTTTAGTAACCATGAACCCCAAGTCTACAGAAGCACAGAAACCGAGGGAGACTTACTTCTTCAATGACGAGGAAACGCTAGAACTCTTCGATATACTGACGAAGAGTGGCAAGCTGTCTCTCCCAACACCAAAGCGCCCCGACGAAGTAGGGATGGTGGACAACCCTAAAAACTGCTATTATCATCAGTATATCTACCATTCGACACGAGATTACTACGTGTTGAAAAGACAGATTCAGCACCTCATCAACGCCAAAGTCATATCACTTGACTGTGAAGAAAAGACTGTCATGGCTAACATGGTTACTCTCTTGTTTGGAAGTTTTCTAACCACGAAGGCACAGGATGGGGTCGTTCCCATCCCATGGGCAACAATGAAAATAGTCACTCGTCCACTAGCGCATGACAATGCTCAAGGGCTCATCCCGTTCTCCATACCACGAGGCAAGGTCATGTGGGTCCACCCCGACCTTGCTCTCAACATGATTGCAGCTATAATCCCTTCTGTCAAAGGAAAGAAGATCAGGACATGCTGCATGGTCTCAACATCGACCGATGGCACCCTGGTGACCACTCGTTCGACATGATAGTAAAAGAAGAACCAAGCTCCAGAGGAGGCAGCACCTCTACTAACTACAACCCCTGCTCCTGATACATCAGAAGCAGGCCCATCTTAGACTCCTATCGCAGATAGGCAGAAGCAAAAGAAGGTTCACTTCTACAAACCTCTGAGGAAAGACTCGATAGTAGGGCCTATCAAACCGTACAACTTTGACATACTGGCGCAACTAGCCAATACCCCGGCTAGATTGTCACTCTCCGAGATCCTCTGTCTCTCTAAAAAGACCCGAGATGCGCTCAGCGAAGCCTTGCAGAACGTCTAGTCCTTTCTCACTCAGGTGCGACAACCTAAGGAAGACCCTGTGACCTGTCTATATTGTCACAGTGTGGTCGAAGTGATCCCCAATATCACTTTCACCCAGTAAGACATGCTGCTGAAGAATAATCGGCATAATAGGCCTCTATACTATACAGGGTATGTCGGTACCATTAAAGTCGATCGCATCTCCATCGACCCAAGCTCCTCTCTCAGTATCATCCCAAAGAGTTTGCTCCAAACTCTAAGAATCCTGATGCATCGGCTGACTGCATCGAACACAATAATCAACGACTTCAACACAGGAAAGAGCGAGCTCCTGGACAAAATTTGCTTGATGTGCCAAATAGACGACTTCCATACTGAAGTGACTTGCTATATCATCGATGCTGACATAAACTACAACATGTTGTTAGGACGACCATAGATTCGTGAGTACATGATCATTCCTTCCACTCTCCATCAATGCATGAAATACGTGGCCAATGACGGGACTATCAAGACCGAATTCGCTCACATCAACCCATTCCGGGGACTTGAAGCCTATTGTACGGATGCTGATCTGTACAAGTCAGTCCCCTGGGACGATGAGAGCAATGATGCCGACGACAAGGCAAAGACGGCCTCAGAAAGCACAACGGTTACTGAAGAACCACTAAAGGTTCGACTGAATAGAAAACCCCTAAGGTATCAGTGCCCCTCGTAGTCAAGCTCCAAAGCAAAGCTCCATCTTTGCCCTGGGTGACGTCAGATGATGGACAGGAGACTATACGAATAAGGCTACCCAGGAGATCCCCAAAAATGACCATGATGGTGCAGGAACCTCCAACCACAGGCTCCTTGGTGGTCAAGCTAAAGGGGAAGAGTCCTCTCGTTCCTCCCTTGACAGCCCTAGTCCTCACCGATGAGGAGCTAGGAGACTACGACTGCACCGATACGGAAGCGCACTCTTTAGATGATGTAATCCCTCGAGATAAATTTTTATTTTATTAATTGAAATTTGTCTTCGAATTACTCTTGTGCATATAGGAACACTAGATATTTCTTAGATAACTCTCTATGTATACAACAAATAAAAGTGACAACCGGTAACCTTACGAGCCGAGTTGTCCCTTCCCGGGGCTCTTACTTTCTAGTTCCAGCAAGGAAGAAGGAGGAGGTACCCATCATCTTTGGTCGATTGGAGCATCCTCAACAACTAACTCCAGGAGAACCAGAACTCGATAACGGCAAGATGCAACTCTACCGTTATGCTACATAAGCCAAACACCTTATCCAGAAGATGGGTAACAACTTGAACAGCAATAAAGGACTCAACTATGGTAAAGGCCGACACCTTCCCTTACGGATTCGAGCTCCAAAGGGAAAGGCTCAAAACTAATACCAACACACCCACTGGGGGTTGGGTTATGTTGCACCCACTTCAACTTTAGAAGACTCAGAGACGGAAGTCATGATGCATTCACACTCTTCTAACTCCTCAACCTGGGACTCTGACACCAGTACTAGTCTTCAAAAAGATGTTGTCCGCTAACATTGTCTCCACAAATCCTTTGATTGAAGACGAAGACCAGATGTTTGAATACTTCAAAGATGAACCCTGGGCGTAGCACCTAGGATATCAATGGGAATGGCATTTCATGCAATGTGAACCTCCCACAGAAGATGAAGTCATCTAGGTCGAGTTAGAAAATGAGGCCTCTTCTAAGCCCATCTTCATCAGCGAAAGCTTGACAGAAGAAGGCAACAAATCTCTGATACAGCATATCCGAGAATACATCGACGTCTTTACTTCGAGCTACGAAGATATGCTGAGTTTAGACCCACAAGTCACCATGCACCGCCTCAACATCTCGCCCGATGCTAAGCCTGTCAAACAGCAACAGCATCAGTTTTGTCGCAACATTATGGATGCTATCGATGAAGAAGTCGACAAACTCATTAAGAGCAGCTTCATTCGGGAAGAGCAACATCTAGATTGGGTGGAAAACGTTATCCCAGTCCCTAAGAAGAACGGAAAGATATGGATCTTCATAGATTTCAGGGATCTCAACTCAGCCTATCCCAAGGACGAGTTTTCCCTCCCGATCACCGACATGATGATTGACAATACCTATAGCTTTGAACGCGTGTCTTTTATGGATGGTTTCTCAGGCTACAACCAGATCAAGATATTCCCGAAGACGAAAAGCATACAACGTTCCGAACTCCAAGAAGGGCATACTATTTGTCAGGACCCGCACCCTAGAGTAAGGGAACGAGACGTAGGTACGTCCAGCCTACGCCGCAGTGTCGACGGTAGAACGCTGTCCTAGGTCAATCATCTAACAATATAAAGGTACCTGTACAGTTTATACACTCCGAATGGAGGTAACATCACAACATGCAGTCTTAATCACATCTAAGGTAGAAGAATGAAAGACAGATAGATAGATAGATAGTAACTCAAAGAGAACCATAGCATAGATGAAATAAGTCTAAGTGTCTAGGATACATAACATCCAGAATGTCAACTCCTAATACAATAAGTCTAAGAGTCTATACATCTCCACATCTTAAAATACAATTCAGAATGTGAGACAAAATATAATATAGAAAAGACTGTCTAGCTAACTGGTCTAGACTACTGGAGTAACATCCTCAGCTGTAGGTGGATCCTGCTGAGGGTCCTCAACACAAGTGTCATCTAGTCCTGCTCCATAATAAGTAGTCACCCATGCCTCGTCCTCATCCTCTGTAATATTTTCAACAGGTCCAATCCGGACAGGAACGAGCACAATACATCTTACACAGTTCATATCAGGTTAGGAAATACGATACAGGCAATAGAGTAAGATACGAGAAATGCTGAAAGGAAATATACGCTGTAAAAGAGATAGCTGTAATAAAATATCTACTGTATATAGAGAACTATAAGTGACTAGTGATGTAGAGCACAAGATAGGCATGTGAATGGCTAGAATTTATACATGATTACACTACTGAGTTTGCACATGATTACACTACTTTGGAATTATTCACATGTCCACTTCTACTCCCCCGTTTCCCCAATCAATACACAAGGATCTATACAAGTTACGTTATTATACATGATATCACATGGGGCCCATGAAAGGGTGCACATGATAGTATACATGAGGGCTCTGTGAACATGTGAGTACATGATCACATGAGTGCACATGCATGATGGAAGCACAGGAGTACATGATGAAAGTGAAACACACGTAACATGAAGTACCCGATGCTCCCGAGAGGGATAACATCTCATGTAAAGATCCATATAGTACCAATCCGTGTTACCAATGTGACAGCAACAAGTAAAGTAATCTAGAGCGAGAAGTAAAGCCTGAACAAGTATGAAACGGTCAGAGAATGTACTCGCCTGCTGTATGAATGTCTGTAGAGAATATGCTGTCTGAGGAGAGGTGTCTGGCTCCTGATCAGATCAACACAAGTCACAATGTGTTCTAAATAGTAAAAAATGAAGTCTACTATGCATACTACATGATTCTAGGTCAATTTGGTCAAAAGTCAACTCTTGGTCAACTCTAAAGTCAAACTAGTCAAAGTTAGGTCAACTCTAGTCAACTAGTTAGGGTTTTAGTCAAACTAGTCAAACTAGTTGTTTTAGGTCATTCCTAGTCAATTCTAGGTTAACTAGGTCAACTTTGACCTAAGGTTGACTTTGGTCAACCCTTAGTCAACAAGGGTCAACAAGTTGGTTTTTGGGCCATTAGGGTTAGCCCCAAGCCATAGGCTAATAATCTTGGCCATGGGCTAGTCATAGGGTTTCTATATAAACCTATACCTAGTAAGTTATCTATATATACATGTATATCTATATATAGATATACACTATCTATCCACTACCCAATCTATATCAATATAGGAATACTATATATCATAACATCACCCACATATATAATACACTATATATGACATAAAGAGACCCAATACAAAAGTATACATATATATCATATATATGTATATACATATATATATATATATATATATAAACTTATATATATATATACTATATATATATATATATATATAGAGGGAAGTGAGAGGGACATAGAGTGAGAGAGAGTGAATGAGAGACTGAAAACAGTGAGAGAGAGAGGGACTGAACAGGACAGGAGGGGAAGGGGATGGTTCCTGGAACCAAAACCAGTCCCCAAACACACACACACACAGTACATATATACACTCCTATGTATATACACACACAACTACACCTACACACTACCAATTATCCCCAAAACTCACCCAGACTCACATATACATATATACTATGTATATACATACAAAAATATACTAGTACAATGTATAAAACATAAACAAAATTAATTTGAAAATCGATTTTGCAAAACTGGAAAAACCTGAAACCTGAAAACAGTGCACTGTGCACTCGAAACTGAGATAAAACGATTTCACACACTAAAACGAGCTAAGGCTCGATTCTAATGGTTGGTAACTGGTGCCCCATACATACCCTAGTGTCCTAGGTACCTGACACGACACCACGACACGGTTTAACGTGTCCAAACATACGAAAACATCATACGGGTAAATTAGGATATACAACACAGTGCACAGCGTCGTGCACGTGATCACGTGTCTCGTGGACACACCACGAGACATGACACGTCTCGTGGTCGCACACACGTGTACGCCACGAATAGGGCTACACGCTCGTGTCATCACGAGACACCCAAGTGTTGTGTCCATGCGACACGACACGCTCAAAGTCGCCCCCCGCGCACGTGTGCGCTGACAGCGCGTGTCCAGTACGAGTGAGATTTCTCACTCGACACGACACGACACGACACCAAACTTTGGGGGCATGTTCGCAGACATTGCCCCCGTGTCCATGTCAAAAATGTCGTGTCCTAGTGCACTGTGCAGCGAGTACGAGGGGTGGGGTAGCAGGACACGCACGCGCGTGCTCGTGCAGTGGGTTCGTGTCCAATTTGGATACGAACACAGCACAAAAATGTGCTCAGTCCAGTTGGTTCGTGATCAGCAAGTCTAGGGCTTCACAAAAGTGTAATTTGTTTTACATTTTAACAAAATAGAATCCATTGTGGCATTTCAACAAACAAGGGTTTCTATCCTATGATACGTGTCCGATACGGACACCAAACCACTTCTAATTTCCACCAAATTTTACCCACAGCTATGGTAGTCCTATATGAATGCATTCATGAAGAAAAAAACAGGATTTTAACTAAGTTTGAGGGAAATTACCTATTTGTGCAAAACTAATGAAAATCAAAGAAGAGGGGGTGTGTGTCCTTCAACTTGATGATGTCCAAAGCCTCCAAATTCTTGATTGCTAGCCTCCCTTAGCTCCCATGATGTTGTAGGGTCCCAAAGCAAAAGACTAGAGTGAATTTGGATCAAGAATGATCAAGTTGTGGGTGTTTGAAGAAAATGGGATTTTCTAGGAATTTAATTCATGTAAATTATTCATGAATGAATACAAAGGGTTATATAGAAGTGTGGGCTGCTAGGGGGGTACCCTATGGCCGGCCATGGCATGGGGGGGGTGTCCTTGCCCTTCCTTCATGGCTAAGGCATGGACTTTGTGAAAAAGGGTGAGATATTTGGAGTGGTTTAAGGAAAATATCAATAAAGGTAAACTAGATATTTATACCACTTTAACCCTTAACCAAAAATCCATCCTAAAGCTTCTAGGTTAGTGGCTAACCCCTAGATTAGGGTAGGATAGGCTAGGGACTAATCATGGAACTTAACCATGATTAAATAATATTAAAAATCACCTAATCTCAAATAAAGTTTAGTAATTTACCAAAATACCCTTTTGGCCAAAAGTCACTAATTTGATGTTCTAAGCCTATGGCTAAGCTCTCATGGTTATGGCAACTTCTAGCTTAAGGAAAACTAGGGTTTTCACTAAGTTATACTAACCAAAATTACAAAGTCATAAGTCATGACTTAGCATGACTTAGAAGATGGTTCTAATTATACTAGAAATCACCATAAATCATATCATGCCCTAAACACCATTAATAATTAATAAAAATAATAATTTTTCAAAAAAATCCCTAATTTCAGAAAATAGGGTGTTACAAGTCTACCCTCCTACCAATAATTTCGTCCTCAAAATTTAAGACGAAACTGAAACTGATGCGAAGGATAGAAATCATACCTCAAGGTACAAATAGATAAGGGTATCGCTCGCGCATCTCATCCTCCCGTTCCTAGGTGGACTCTTCCAGAGAATGATGCCTCCATGCGACACGAACCAAAGGTATCGTCTGGTTCCTCAATGCCTTCTCCCGTCGATCCAGAATCTCAACAGGCTGCTCTGGATAACGAAGAATAGGACCCACCTCGATCTCGGAATGATCAAGTACATGGCTAGGATCTGCCACGTACCGTCTCAACTGCGACACGTAAAATACGTTGTGGACTCCTACCAATGCTGATGGTAAGTCTAGCCTGTAAGACACGTCACCGACTCTCCCGCTGATAACGAAAGGGCCGATGAAACGTGGGCTAAGCTTCCCACCTCCACCAAAACGTATCGTGCCACGTGTCGGAGATATCCTCAAGAATACCTGGTCTCCGACCTAAACACAAACAAGGTCTCAATTTAATTATGATAAACAAACATGATTAATAAAACACAAACAAGACAACCTAATTCTAATCCTATCTCTAAACTGTACCTCAAACTCCAAAGGTCTGCGGTGGCTATCGGCCCAGTGTCGATGTCTGTCCTGCGCCACGTGAAGCCGATCTCTGATAAGCTTCACCTTCCCTGCTGTATCTACAACCATCTCAGGCCCTAATAAAACTCGCTCTCCAACATTATCCCAAGACAAGGGTGTACGACATCTACGCCCGTACAGTGCCTCAAAAGGGGACATCTCGATGCTGGCCTAAAAGCTGTTGTTATATGCAAACTCTACTAAGTGCAGGTGACTCTCCCAAGATCCTCCAAAGTCCCGGACACAAGTCCGCAACATGTCCTCCAGAGTCTGAATGGTCCGCTCTGACTGTCCGTCTGTCTGTGGGTGGTATGCAGTACTAAACTTAAGCTGAGTGCCCAAGCTAATATACAAGCTCCTCCAGAAATATGAAGTGAAACGACTGTCCCGGTTTGATACAATGCTCACTGGAATCCCATGAAGTCTGACTATCTGCCTCATATACATCTCTGATAGCTTCTCGGTAGACAAACCTACTTTGAATGGCAAGAAGTGGGCCGATTTGGTCAACCTGTCGACGATGACCCAAATCGCATCCTTCCCTCCTGGAGTACGCGGCAATCCCAAAACGAAGTCCATCGTGATGTGCTTCCACTTCCACTCCGAAATGGACAATGGCTGCAATAGTCCTCCTGGCCTCTTCCTCTCTGCCTTGACCTGCTGGCAGATCAAACACCTGGCTACGAAGTGTGCTACCTCGCGCTTTATTCCACTCCACCATACATGCTCTCTCAGATCCCTATACATCTTGTTGGCTCCCGGATGTATCGAGTACTGAGAACGGTGGGCCTCCTGTATAACCTGCTCCCGAAAGTCTCCACTGGGCACACACAGTCTGGAACCGTGCCTCAATGCGCCATCTCCTGCAAGAGTGAACTCATCGTCCATAAATCCCTGTCTGACCTGCTCCCTGATGCATCGTAGAGAAACATCATCGAACTGAGCCGACTTGATCCTATCAATCAAGTTCGACTGAATCTGGAGGCGCAACATCTGCATCTGCACTCCCGGCACAATCACCTAGATCCCAAGGCTCTCTAAGTCCGCCAACAAGTGACGATCCATCGTCAAACACATAGCTGTCGGGTATCTGCTCAACGCATCAGCAACTACGTTGGCCTTCTCTGGGTGATACTGCAGAAGAATATCAAAGTCCTTCATCAGCTCCAGCCATCTACGCTGCCTCATGTTCAGCTCCTTCTGCGTAAACAAGTATTTCAAGCTCTCGTGGCCTGTAAATATCTCCACACGCTCTCCATACAAATAGTGTTTCCACAGCTTCAGAGCAAAGATAACTGCCGCCAACTCTAAATCATGGGTAGGGTAGTTCTTCTCATGGGGCCGTAACTGCCTGGAAGCATAGGCAATCACCTTCCCATGCTGCTGCAAGACACAACCCAAACCCTTCCCCGAGGCGTCACTGTAGATAGTGAACCCGCCTGATCCTGATGGCAATGTCAGAATCGGGGCTGTCGTCAACCGCTTCTTCAACTCATCGAAAGTGGCCT
The DNA here is from genome assembly GCA_029216955.1 of Iris pallida. NCBI lineage: Eukaryota > Viridiplantae > Streptophyta > Magnoliopsida > Asparagales > Iridaceae > Iris > Iris pallida. Next base: position 29,654 of record JANAVB010018576.1, on the reverse strand, counting down.
GACACTCCTCTGACCAGAGAAACTCTGCGTCCTTCCGGTCAGCCTAGACAACGGCTCTGCAACCCGGGAGAAATCCTGGACGAACCTCCTGTAGTAGCCTGCCAATCCCAGAAAGCTCCTGATCTCTGCTACTGACGTCGGCGCTGCCCAAGCCGAAACTGCTGAAATCTTCCTCGGGTCGACTGAGATCCCATCTCCAGTCACTACATGACCCAGGAAGTCAACTCTATCAAGGAAGAACTCACACTTTGAGAGCTTATCGTAAAGCTGCTCCTGCCTGAGAGTCTCCAGGACCACTCTCAAGTGCTCCTCGTGCTCCTCCTCGGTCTTCGAGTACACCAGGATGTCGTCGATGAACACCACCACGAACTTATCTAAGTACTGGTGGAACACCTTGTTCATCAAGTTCAGGAACACCGCCGGAGCATTCGTCAACCCAAACGGCATCACCATAAACTCGAACTGGCCGTACCGCGTCGTGAACGCCGTCTTCGGGATGTCCTCCCTCTTCACCTTTACCTGATGGTAGCCTGACCTCAGATCAATCTTCAAGAATACCCGAGCTCCGCTCAACTGATCGAAGAGATTATCGATCCGCGGCAGTAGATATCTATTTTTGATCGTCAGACTGTTGAGTGCCCTGTAGTCGATACACATACGTACCGACCCATCCTTCTTCGGTACAAAGAGTACCGGTGTACCCCAAGGTGAAGAACTAGAGCGGATGAAGCCTTTGTCCTGCAACTCATCCACCTGTTTCTTCAATTCCACCAGCTCGCTGTTGTTCACTCGATAGACGTACTGAGAAATGGGTTCCGTACCTGGAACCAAGTCTATCGAGAACTCAACGTCTCTGTCTGGTGGAAGCCCAGGCAATTCCTCTGAAAATATGTCCATGAACTCAGCAATCAATGGATGTGGAGCTGGCTGCTCCTCGACTGAAGCTCCACAGAAAACTCTGCTAGTCTGCTCTGCCTGCCGTCGGGAATATACAAACTCTAGCTCTCCTGGCACTCTGAACAGAACTCTACCCCCGCGAAAATCTATGCTGGCATGGTGCATGCTCAACCAATCCATACCGAGTACAATATCGTAGTTCGGTAGTGGCATTACGAGCAAACACACATCCAACTCTCGGCCTCCCAAAACTACTCTCCGTCCCTTGCAAATATCATGAACGAGGATAATGCCACCCCCGGTCGTAATCTTGCAAGTCCTAGGCAACGATTCAGATATAACATGATGTCGAATCGCAAAAGATACTGATAAAAAGCTATGGAAAGCCCCAGAATCAAACAATGCATAAGCTGGAATAGAGTCGAGAAGAATAGAACCTGCTATCAGCTCTCCAGTAACCTCGGCATCCTCTGCTGCCATGGCATAGGCTCGCCCCTGCTGACCACCCCTGGCCTGATGCTGGTGCTAGGTGAACCTCTGCTGCTGAGTCGACAAAGGTCCCTTCTGCTGCCCTGCCGGAGCCTTGGCTCCGCCTCCCTGAACTGGTCGTCCCGAAGACATGGGACACTCCCTCAGCTGGTGGTCTCCAGAACCACATAGTAGATACCTGCCAAGCCTCTTTCTGCAGTCATTCCATACATGACCCTGCTTCTTACAGAAAGTGCAACTGACGACCTGCTGCCTGGGTGCCTGCTGCTGGTGCCTTGGCTGCTGCACCTGCTGGAACGACCTTTGCTGCTGGAATAGCCTCTGCTGCTGGTGCTGATAATGAGGCCTCTTGGCCTGTCCTCCACTGTTGCCAGCTTCCTGGGTGTCGCGGCCCCTCTTGAGCTTCAGCTCAAGATCATCCTCAGCCGCCATCGCTCCTGATAGGATCTCCTTAAAAGTGGCGTTCATGTCACTCTTGGTCAAGGACTTGACCTCCTTGACCAAGCCCTTCCTGAACCTCCTCGCCTTCGCTGTCTCGCTAAGGCCCTCCACGAATCTGCTCAACCGGTAAAACTCACCGGAAGACTCCTCTACAGTCTGGTTCCCCTGAACCAGGTTCTCGAACTGGGTCTCCAAAGCACCGACTGCCTGATCTGGGAAAAACTTCCCCTTGAAGAGCTCCTTGAAAACTCTCCATGTCTGCCCTGGAGTGCCTACTCTCGGGTCCGTCTGATACCAGGTACGGGCAAGATCCTGTATCTGGCTGGCTGCTGCCTCTATCTGGAGTCCGGCTGGTATCTCCGCCAGTCGGAAGATCTCCTCAATGTGCTCAATCCAGTCATCAGCATAAAGAATCTCCTCTGTCCCCAAGAAGTCCCTGGGGTTCATCTTCTTGAAGTCCTGAATGCCCAAAATCCTCTGCTGCCGCGGCTGTCCCAATCCTCCCTGCGGCTGGACAGCCAACCTCTCCACCGTCGCTCTAGCCAGCTGATGGGCCTCATCTATGCCCCTGGTAAACTATGATGTCTGACGCTGCTGCTGGTGCTGCTGCATCTCCAGGAAATGTTGGAAGTATAAAAATATCTGTGCAGCATCCACTAATCCAGATGGCATCGGCGGCAGGAACTGCTGCTGGTGCTGCTGGAACTGTGGCTGACGAAACTGTGGGGGAGGCATGTCTGAGGTAGCTGGGATGGTCCCCCGAATGAGTAGAGGTATACCCCCAAATGTGGCAGAAGCTCCCACATGAGCTGGAGTAAGGGGAGCTGTGGTCCCCGGGTCCTGGTGAGCTGGACGAGAGGTGGCAGACCTCTCAGTGGTGTCACCTGGACCGAGACGCTGCGATCGTGTCTCCACCATCCTGAAGACAGATCAACAGAAAAATCAATACGGAGAAGAAACGATATAGTCAAAGGAGACAGTTTATTTCAAAAGAAAGACAATATCAGCAAGAATTTAGATAGCAGGGATTTAGATAAGAGTTTTTCCTAATGTGATTGAGTACCTCAACTATATCCTATTTCCTACTGCAGGCTGTGGCGATACTCTAGTTCGAATACCACCACATAAACTGGACCTGCATGGGCCACCACTAAAAACGTGTCACGACCCGCACCCTAGAGTAAGGGCACGAGACGTGGGTACGTCCATCCTACACCGCAGTGTCGGCGGTAGAACGCTATCCTAGGTCAATCATCTAACAATATAAAAGTACCTGTACAGTTTATACACTCCGAATGGAGGTAACATCACAACATGCAGTCTCAATCACATCTAAGGTAGAAGAATGAAAGACAGATAGATAGATAGATAGTAACTCAAAGTGAACCATAGCATAGATGAAATAAGTCTAAGTGTCTAGGATACATAACATCCAGAATGTCAACTCCTAATACAATAAGTCTAAGAGTCTATACATCTCCACATCTCAAAATACAACTCAGAATGTGAGACAAAATATAATGTAGAAAAGACTGTCTAGCTAACTGGTCTAGACTACTGGAGCAACATCCTCAGCTGCAGGTGGATCCTGCTGAGGGTCCTCAACGCAAGTGTCATCTAGTCCTGCTCCATAATAAGTAGTCACCCATGCCTCGTCCTCATCCTCTGTAATATTTTCAACAGGTCCAATCAGAACAGGAACGAGCATAATACATCTCACACAGTTCATATCAGGTTAGGAAATACGATACAGGCAATAGAGTAAGATACGAGAAATGCTGAAAGGAAATATACGCTGTAAAAGAGATAGCTGTAATGAAATATCTACTGTATATAGAGAACTATAAGTGACTAATGATGTAGAGCACAAGATAGGCATGTGAATGGCTAGAATTTATACATGATTATACTACTGAGTTTGCACATGATTACACTACTTTGGAATTATTCATATGTCCACTTCTACTCCCCCGTTTCCCCAATCAATACACAAGGATCTATACAAGTTACGTTATTATACATGATATCACATGGGGCCCATGAAAGGGTGCACATGATAGTATACATGAAGGCTCTGTGAACATGAGAGTACATGATCACATGAGTGCACATGCATGATGGAAGCACAGAAGTACATGATAAAAGTGAAACACACGTAACATGAAGTACCCGATGCTCCCGAGAGGGATAACATCTCATGTAAAGATCCATATAGTACCAATCCGTGTTACCAATGTGACAGCAACAAGTAAAGTAATCTAGAGCGAGAAGTAAAGCCTGAACAAGTATGAAACGGTCAGAGAATGTACTCGCCTGCTGTATGAATGTCTGTAGAGAATATGCTGTCTGAGGAGAGGTGTCTGGCTCCTGATCAGAGCAACACAAGTCACAATGTGTTCTAAATAGTAAAAAATGAAGTCTACTATGCATACTACATGATTCTAGGTCAATTTGGTCAAAAGTCAACTCTTGGTCAACTCTAAAGTCAAACTAGTCAAAGTTAGGTCAACTCTAGTCAACTAGTTAGGGTTTTAGTCAAACTAGTCAAACTAGTTGTTTTAGGTCATTCCTAGTTAATTCTAGGTTAACTAGGTCAACTTTGACCTAAGGTTGACTTTGGTCAACCCTTAGTCAACAAGGGTCAACAAGTTGGTTTTTGGGCCATTAGGGTTAGCCCCAAGCCATAGGCTAATAATCTTGGCCATGGGCTAGTCATAGGGTTTCTATATAAACCTATACCTAGTAAGTTATCTATATATACATGTATATCTATATATAGATATACACTATCTATCCACTACCCAATCTATATCAATATAGGAATACTATATATCATACCATCACCCACATATATATAATACACTATATATGACATAAAGAGACCCAATACAAAAGTATACATATATATCATATATATGTATATACATATATATATATATATAAACTTATATATATATATATACTCTATATATATATATAGAGGGAAGTGAGAGGGACATAGAGTGAGAGAGAGTGAATGAGAGACTGAAAACAGTGAGAGAGAGAAGGACAGAACAGGACAGGAGGGGAAGGGGATGGTTCCTGGAACCAAAACCAGCCCCCAAACACACACACACACAGTACATATATACACTCCTATGTATATACACACACAACTACACCTACACACTACCAATTATCCCCAAAACTCACCCACACTCACATATACATATATACTATGTATATACATACTAAAATACACTAGTACAATGTATAAAACATAAACAAAATCGATTTGAAAATCGATTTTGCAAAACTGGAAAAACCTGAAACCTGAAAACAGTGCACTGTGCACTCGAAACTGAGATAACACAATTTCACACACTAAAACGAGCTAAGGCTCGATTCTAATGGTTGGTAACTAGTGCCCCATACATACCCTAGTGTCCTAGGTACCTGACACGACACCACGACATGGTTTAATGTGTCCAAACACACGAAAACATCACACGGGTAAATTAGGATACACAACACAGTGCACAGCGTCGTGCACGTGATCACGTGTCTCGTAGACACACCACGAGACACGACACGTCTCGTGGTCGCACACACGTGTACGCCACGAATAGGGCTACATGCCCGTGTCATCATGAGACACCCAAGTTTCGTGTCCATGCGACACGACACGCTCAAAGTCGCCCCCCGCGTGCGTGTGCGCTGACAGCGCGTGTCCAGTGCGAGTGAGATTTCTCACTCGACACGACACGACGCGACACCAAACTTTGGGGGCATGTTCGCAGACATTGCCCCCGTGTCCATGTCAAAAATCTCGTATCCTAGTGCACTGTGCAGCGAGTACGAGGGGTGGGGTAGCAGGACACGCACGCGCGTGCTCGTGCAGTGGGTTCGTGTCCAATTTGGACATGGACACAGCATGAAAACGTGCTCAGTCCAGTTGGTTCGTGATCAGCAAGTCTAGGGCTTCACAAAAGTGTAATTTGTTTTACATTTTAACAAAATCGAATCCATTGTGGCATTTCAACAAACAAGGGTTTCTACCCTATGATACGTGTCCGATACGGACACCAAACCACTTCTAATTTCCACCAAATTTTACCTACAGCTATGGTAGTCCTATATGAATGCATTCATGAAGAAAAAACAGGATTTTAACTAAGTTTGAGGGAAATTACCTATTTGTGCAAAACTAATGAAAATCAAAGAAGAGGGGGTGTGTGTCCTTCAACTTGATGATGTCCAAAGCCTCCAAATTCTTGATTGCTAGCCTCCCTTAGCTCCCTTGATGTTGTAGGGTCCCAAAGCAAAAGACTAGAGTGAATTTGGATCAAGAATGATCAAGTTGTGGGTGTTTGAAGAGAATGGGATTTTCTAGGAATTTAATTCATGTAAATTATTCATGAATGAATACAAAGGGTTATATAGAAGTGTGGGCTGCTAGGGGGGTGCCCTATGGCCGGCCATGGCATGGGGGGGTGTCCTTGCCCTTCCTTCATGGCTAAGGCATGGACTTTGTGAAAAAGGGAGAGATATTTGGAGTGGTTTAAGGAAAATATCAATAAAGGTAAACTAGATATTTATACCACTTTAACCCTTAACCAAAAATCCATCCTAAAGCTTCTAGGTTAGTGGCTAACCCCTAGATTAGGGTAGGATAGGCTAGGGACTAATCATGGAACTTAACCATGATTAAATAATATTAAAAATCAGCTAATCTCAAATAAAGTCTAGTAATTTACCAAAATACCCTTTTGGCCAAAAGTCACTAATTTGATGTTCTAAGCCTATGGCTAAGCTCTCATGGTTATGGCAACTTCTAGCTTAAGGAAAACTAGGGTTTTCACTAAGTTATACTAACCAAAATCACAAAGTCATAAGTCATGACTTAGCATGACTTAGAAGATGGTTCTAATTATACTAGAAATCACCATAAATCATATCATGCCCTAAACACCATTAATAATTAATAAAAATAATATTTTTTCAAAAAAATCCCTAATTTCAGAAAACAGGGTGTTACACTATTACACAGTAATGCCCTTTGGATTAAAGAATGCGGGCGCAATATACTAGCGGGCGATGAACACTATATTCTGCAAGCATCTCCGAAAAATGGTGGAGTGTTACGTTGATGATATTGCCAATAAGAGCAAGGACAAGTCCAACCACTAGGATGATCTACGAATAGTGTTCGATTTAATGTGAACTTATCAACTAAAGATGAACCCGACTAAGTCCTTCATAGGCGTTTCCAGCGGCAAGTTTTTGGGCTTTATCATCACAACAAAGGGAATTCATATTAATCCGGAAAAGGCTACGACAATTCTTGACATGCCTCCTCCAAAGAATCTTCGAGAGCTTCGAGGCCTGTAAGGACGCCTAGCATACATCAGAAGATTCATAGCAAACCTTTCTGGCAAATGTCAACCCTTCACCAAGTTAATGAAGAAAGGGGCCTCCCTTGTATGGACCGAAGAATGCCAACGCGCGTTCGACGACCTCAAAAAGTACCTCACCAGTCCTCCCGTACTGGTAGCACCGGTTGTAGGTGTAATGCCCCAGTCCCAAAATACTTACAACTAAGTATTTAGATATGCCAGCTACATACATATGAGTATACTCCAATATGTGGAATCCTTGTATGTATACATAAGCTGTAAAATGGAGTAAACTATGATAATTAAATCTCATCCACAAAAATAAAAAATAATAATATAATCAATATTAAGTTATCATTTTTATATATAGTTGGGCAGAGACAAATCTACTACCTTCTAATTTAAATAAGAAAAATATACAAGAAATTGCGATAAAGATGGCAAGATGAACCAGGGGCAATCAACTTCGAAGGAAAGAGAAGACCATGATCTGGGCTAGAGCACCTGCGAAGCATCATGAAAACCACACACCTAAAGAGATAACCAAGTCCTCAGAGGCACATAACAAGATACAAGAAAACACAATGCCATATAAACTATGATATATAATAGAGAGTAAAAGGGTATGCATGCAATAGGGTGCCTACCATTTCTACAGTGATAATGCAGTTAAGAACGAACCTTGGATGCATAGGCACTCTAGTTACAGGTACCGAAAACTCAGGTATGGTCCCACCAGGATACCAGGGATCTCAAGTCATAACATTCATCAAATGTCAAAGGCCAGCAAGATCAGGAATAGAAAAGTGTATCGTGGCCCATACGTTAAGGAACTGTTCTCCCCACCCAATCCCTAGAAGGGTCATTTCTATGACTCCTAGGAACCTCTAGTAACTGCCAAGTCTACTACCATACAATTCAATTGCCAGTTACTCTTAACCGTCGCACGCCTCATACATATCAGTGGCCGGCCGACTACACGAATACTTGTCCTACATGTGACTCACAACACGTGATAAAATAGGTGTCAAGACCGTATGAGATATATCAATACTTAATCATCAATTGGTAGTTACTAGGCTAAGTCTATGCAAAAGAAATAAACAAAAGTAATAAAAACGACTGATAGAGTCGCTTGGACCCAAGTGTGACTTAGACGCACAGTGATATAATACTAACAACAGGTAAGTAATGCTAAATATAAATAACTGAAAATAAGAATAAGTAAATCACAGAGTATGGTGGCAAGGTATCTTGCCTGTGGTGCGAGAATGACAAGTCCAATAATCACAAGTGTCAGCAAAAGATTGTCATAATCCACGAACGAATTCGGATGCTGAAACAAACATCAAAAACGTTCTTGGTATAAAAGATATATATAGTCTGTCCAAAAGCACAATTCTGGAACATGGGCAAAATTATAATTTTCGGTCAAAACGATGTCCCTGTTGGACCCGTTTTGCACCGAAATACGTACCAGTATCTATGGTCTCTAAAGTCATCAAATTACAGGTCTACAGGTTTGATTTGAGGAGTCGAACCCAACCGTATGTCCAAAGTTGGATTCCGGCGGGCCGTGATCAATTTTGCCCGTTGGATCGGGTCGCAGGCCCGCCAAATAGGCTTTCCAGTCAGCCTTCTCAGAATCAGACCAAACTTGGCACACATGACCAAAATTTTGATTCAGTCGTGCTGGCACAAGTTTCGTCTCGATACGATGAACATACACGAAGTTAGGGCCATGTTTGTAAAAGATCGATACGGGGGTATCTCGACGGATAAGTACTGATTTCATCGCGTACAGGCAGCAAAATCGAGTTTCATCAGTTCCTACACATCGGCAACATCAATACGCGCCTTTCGATACATATAGTGCGCGACCATGTTGTCCGTTTTGTCGGGGCACATGCTATATCGGAGATTTTCTAAAATTTCTTATTTTCTAAAACTAGGTTTTTCATGATTTTAGAACTCGAATTTAGATTTTAATCTCCTATATGTTGTCTAAAAATATCCTGATTTAGTTTCTCAAAACTGCCGATAAATTGACAGGAAAATGTCTTCCAATATAGGGCTTTCCACCTAAAATTGTTCTATTTTTCGAACGGATTTTCGGCATCTTTGCATTATTTTTTTGGACAACCTAGCGCACTTCATAAAAATCTATTTGAAGGTAAAGGTAGCCGTATAGGTTGTAAACATACCAAAAAAATTGGTTTGAGAAAAGAATGATTGTGGAGGACGTAATCGCACCGCGAAATTGGGGTTCCGTTGTCACTGCTGTGCAGTATCCTCTCCCTGTTGTAGCGGCACCAGGCGCTGCCGTCGGCCGCACACGGCTGTGCTGCCCGCCGCGACTCCGGTCGGACGCCAGTGGTGCGGGGTCGTGGGTGGCCGCTAGGTGAGTTGGGGTCGGGTTAGGGTTTCAGTTTTTCTGTGGTCCCTCCCCTTCGATCTATATATATATATATGTATATATATATATATGTATATATATATATATATATATATATATATATATATATATATATATATATATATATATATATATATGTTATGAGTTTCTTGGGGGGGTCGGGCTAACAGCGACTACTGTTCCTTCGGAACAGTAGTTGCAGGTGGTATTTTTCTTCTTTCATTACTTTTTTTCTTTTTTTCTTTTTATTTATTATTCTAAGTTATTAAAAGCCAAAAAATCCCAAGACATACAAATAAACTTTTAAATTTTCTAAAATATAAAAAACTTATAACGGAACTTATTTATTTATTTATTTATACCTTGGGAAATTTTAATCATCTACAAAATAATTTAAATATTTAAGAATACTAATTTCTAGTAATAAAATCGAGATTAAGGGAAAAATATATTTCAGAGAAAAATAAAACTTATTATGTATAATTTCTTCCATCTTGTATCTCATACTTGAAGTATTTATCGTATATAAATATTAAATTCATCAATAGCTTAGTAACTATATATTAATCCTTTGGTCAATAAATAATAAAACCCTAATAAAAGGAAAATAACTTAATTATGAAAAAATTTATGGGGGTTTACATCCTACCTAACTTATAAAAATTTCGTCCTCGAAATTAAAATAAATCTTAATATCAAGGAAAGAGAGATTATTACAAGGGAGAGTCAATACGCCGAGTTGTGACGCAGTTTTCGAAATGAGGGGATACTTACTATGAGATTCAATTTGACATCATATTCTTCGATACAGGGTATTCTTAATTCGGGGCCCTACCCAACTTATAGAAATTAGCTAACCGTAAAAAAGTTTGTTACAAAACTTCTAAGAACGACAATTTCTGTAGGAAGAGGTACGATAATATTATATACTTCTGGCCGCGGTCTTGGATTCCAATTGAGCTTAGATATTCTCATAATGTGCTTCGTCAATAAATAATATAAGGGAATTATAACATCGTTCCTATAGGGGTCATGCTTCAACAAGATTGTAAGCATCTCTTGTTCGATTATAATTATAACAAGTTGGTTCAACAAAAAGTTTGTCTTCGTCTAACCTGAGTAACTACGAGGCGAGAGTCTACCGAAACCCTTCTCATAGAATTAGAACTGAAGACAAGGCATGATTAGGTATACTCCTTTCAAACATGATGACTAGCATGTGAGGGTTGGTATTTGCTGTTGTGTGGAGGCATGTGCTTAGTTGGGTGGAATGCATACGTCATAAGTATGATGTATCTCGCATGGATCATGGGTGTTTAGTTTAGTTAAAAGAATTGGTCAATATTTGCATGGTTAAAATCAAATAAAACAAAAACTGACGACTATGGTTTGTTCTAAGGGAAAAATATGTCATATATGTGGTATAATTGAATTGGTGCAGAAGAAGGTGCGTTTGTGTGAGACATGTATTTTATGTGTATAGCTTGACTGGTCTAGCTCATGAGTGTGAAATTTGTTCGAAGGGAACGGTTTGTTTTGTGCTCAAATATCAAAGTCACGGCAGAAGGTATCAATTGATACGGGTAAAAGTTGACGTTTATGAACCACTGAATTATGGGCCTAACTTGGAGCCAATCATTCCCAATCATTTGCTAATTCTTAGAGATGCTGGCCTTTACGTTCTAGAAAATTTCTTCTTGACTAAAGCTAAGACACGATGCTGCAGTGGGACAAAGTCAAGGTTGCTATTTTCTTTTTACCGCAGTTATCTAACGCATGAGCAAAGGGAGATGAAATATGATACAAAGGTCGTGTTACAACTCCCAAGAAGATGTAGGAACAACTACAAATGCTATTCCATTATAAGAGATAGAGTATACTAAGTTCATGGTTTTATCTAACCCACAAGAACTAGTTAAATGTAGGAAGTATAGTAATAGGACTTCTAAGATGGTAAATTTCAAGAAGGTGCTTGATGTTAAGAGGTACTTCTTGTCGTATCATGGGCTCTATGTGAAGCTTAAGTATTACTTATTTAACATTATTCATGTATTAATTAAGTTTCATCAAGACAGTAGGAAGGTCCTAGTCAAGCATAACCAAAAACAAGTTGGTATAGCACGATTCCATTCATCTCATAACATAGGCTTCAAGAGATGTAGTTACAAAATTTATGGAAGGAGAATTTGTGGACCAAGAGATGTGGACTACAAAATAGGTGTAAGAATCTAGTTCATCATGTTTGGTTTTTATAGCCCAAATATGACGATGTGCAAGAATGGGTTTACTGGGTCTTAATGGATTCCCAAATTGGACATCGATCTTGGATTGAAAGAGTTATAGGCTTTAATCTACTATTGCCTAGACGAGATGTTATGGAATCAATCTGTGCTATTCCTAGTAGGTTAGGGTAACCTTATATAGGTTCCAAGTCAAGTAGTCGGGCTAAATTTCAGCCGGGTTGGTCAACCAGGTTCCTAAAGCTCGAAAATACGCCTTCTGTGACTTTTATATTTAAGTAGCACAAGAATACTCAACTGAGTGGCATAATAGGGGCATATATGTAGAGGGCTTCGAGTAGATAACAACCACATATTGGATCAGAAGATTTGAGTCTAGGTTGAGTCTCTAATTGGAGTCGGGAAGTATATCGGTATTATGGTAAGGGTTATCATTAGCCGTTTTGACCTGAATGTCTTATCATAAAAATAGAGTACAAGGGGATATGTTTTAGTAGGACATGATATGTCTACATGAAGGTGGAGTAGTCTACGTCTTGTATGTAAAATTTATTGAAATGAAACAACTGGTCTCGTGCTCCGAATATTAACGTCACAGTCGGTGACACCAAATGATCTAAAATATAGAGTAGAAGTTCATGAGTCACTATTTTATCATCCAAGTGGGAACCAATTAACCTCAATCAATCGGTGATCCGATAATTCCTAAAATGATGAATGGCTTACAACTATTCACTCTAGAGACTAGGACATGGTTTTAGAAATAATGAGGTTAGGAATATTTGAGTCGTGACATCGTACCTTGACCTTTGGTAATAATAAGTCACGATGTGATCGATAATGTGATGCGGTAGTTATGAATCAATTTTGAGGATCATAACCCGATTTTTAATAATGGAAATGATTGTGTACCACGATACATGAGTCAATATAATAGAATGATCCACTCGTCCATAGTAAATGAGTGTTATCGTTGAGGGCAACGAACTCTACGGCATATCATATGAAGACCATTGACGACCAAGTCATAAATTTCTATTTGTGTCAAGCCTGCAGGACTATAGTCACAAGGGTTCTAGTGGCATCGAATGTAGTGCTCATGCATTGTTGTTGATAACTGCTAGATCATAATATGACAGGGTATTATGCTATGGTATTGGCTAAGCTAGTGATTGTGGTATTCTAATGCTAAGTCAGGTCTTAATAACAAATTATGCATAACTAGGATAATATATATGTTGGACTCCAATCATGGGATGCGTGTCTGCCATAGTCATGGTAAATGATTATCCTTACTTTTGTCTATTCATCTTAAGTCTGAACTGTGGGGCTTGGTCGAATAAGGGTTGGGTTTAAGGCATAAGGGTTGCTAGTTACACAAAGTCAAGAGAAAATAATTAGAAACTCATAATATTTGGTTTTATAGGGGTGGATAGTCTCCTGGGTTGGTGTCCTGAGCGGGGGTACGGTTCAAATCATTCTCAATTCCAAATGACTAGAAGGTCACGATAGCAGGTTTAGGGTCAAAGGGAGGACGAGTAACTCAAGCAAGATTGTAGTCATATGGCTTGGTCGATGGTTGCTATACTTGTATATGTATATCCTTTCATGGCCAGAAGTGGTATGGTGAACCAAGGGAAACATTATGTACCTATCTTCTCTAAAACATGAGCATTTGTTATCTGCAATAAGTAACAACGACAAACAATTAGGAGTTCAAGGGAGAGGGAATCAAATGCGAATACGGGTTTCCAAGGGCGATTAATTAATTCAGAGGGAATGGTTAAGGTAGTGCGGATGAGATCCTTAAGACATCTATATCTCACTCCACGTGGGATAATCATATGAAGAGAAAACCAAGTGCACCAAGGTTGATCAGACCCTAATACACTGATTCTGATTAGCCAATATGTTAGTGGGCATCCCCAGTATACATATGCCCTGAACAAGCTTGATAAAGGATAAGCTTGTAAAACTAGGCTATAAATAATGACATCATTCATGGTAGTGCAAAGTATAAGTATGGGGGTGTAACGCCCCAGTCCCAAAATATGTAGGATTAGGAACGTAGACATGCCAGCTGTATTCATACGAAGTACATTCCAATATATGGAAACCTCGTACGAATACATAAGCTGTAAAATGCAGTAGAACCACAACTAATCTCATCCACACAAAATAAATAAAAGATATCATAAAATGATAATGAACTGTCTTGATACAATATGTTGGGCGAAGACAAATCTACTACCAACAAGTAAAAGAAAAATACATGATGTACAAAAGAATGATTTTGGCGAGCGAAGCGAAGACGATCCAAATGCAATCATCCTCGAAGACACGACAATGAACACGGCTAGAGCTAAAGCACCTGCGAAAGATAATAGCACACACCTGGGGAGATAACCAGGTCCTCAGAGGGACGTAACAAGACACATAATATCATGCCATATAAACTGAATAAATATTGCTCAAATAAATAAGTAAATCGAATTATAACATGTTTCAATACGCACCTACTGAACGAGCGTACCATCCCCCCAACCAAACAAGGACAGGAGATGGTAAACTAATTCACGGCGACGTATCTTTCCATGCTATGAATCCAATATGGTATCCGGACCCCAATAAGGTTCAATACCTTCTCATCGAAGTAGTAAGTCACACCTACAACGAAACAAGGACAAGATGTGATGAACTAATCCGCGACAAGTTATTGTTCCATGCCACGGTTAGATACAAGTACCAAAACCAAAAGTACTCGTACCTAACGGATAAAGGTAGCCTACCGTTCTAAGTGAAATGTAGTTAAGAACAATCCTTCCTACGCATGGGCCCTGGCTGAATCGGATCGGCGTAGTCCCCCTTGGGCACCAGAGGCCCCAACAGTAAGAGCATGACGTTCCGCAGAATCGCCAGTGGCCGTCAGTAATCGTGGGTAATCTGACCAGCGTCTCCGGCGGAGCTCACGGGTTACAAAAGGGAAAGTGCATCGAAGCCCATACTTTAAGGAATTGTCCTCCCCGCCCAATGCCTACTATGTTGTATCCACAACATAAACCACTATAACCGCTAAGTCAAACTAACATGCAACCTCTATTAGCGGTTATTCCTATCGCACGGCTTGTACGTACTGGTGGCCAGCCAATCACGCACTTCCGTATCCTACATGCGACACCCAACTTCGTGTTACAACCTGTCAAGGCCATGAATGCAACACACAAAGGTGGTCCCTTAAATCTAGGTTTAATATAAGAAAAATAATACATAGCAGGAAATATCAATGAACAGTAAGTTCTAACAGGTTATGCCATGTATCATAGTTTATTTTGCATAATGAAAATAAATAATGCATGTAATATGAGCTAAAATAAGTAAACAGCAAATGGCAAGGTGTCTTGCCTGGTAGGACGCCTGGTGTCCCGCGATAATCACGGTGGCACGAACTTCAACTTCAGTACGACAACTATGCAAGGTGACCTCGGGTGGTGACACGGACAGTTTCATTGGGTCCAGGACGGTTGAATTAGTTAGGGTGGACACATGGTAGTACGAAATTGGCGAAAGAATAGAAACAATGGGATTGGTTATGGAAGGGAGGAATTCGAAGAAAATAGGCAATAATAAATATACGATTTTTAGAAAACTATTTATAATTCTTGAAAAAATACTTTTATTATCCCAAAAATATATAGGTAGTTAAATAAAACTCATTTTTAGGCTACATTATAATTTATAAGTCGAAAACTATTTCTTATTTAAATAGAAAATATGCAATAAAATATTTTTATGAGCCAAAAAATATTTTTAGATAAGTAACTCGAAAAAATCAGTTTAGGGATATAACTAGATTTTTATTTTATTTTTATTTTTGTCAAGTACGATATTTTTGGTAAAAACTACCTTTTTAAAATAGTTAGAAATATTTACAATCAACAACAACAAAATCATCCTAATAATTAAGAATAACAATAATAACTATTCCTAACAAATGAAAATAAAATAATAATAATAATAATAATAATAATAATAATAATAATAATAATAATAATAATTACTAATTGACAACAGCACAAAATATAAATATAATGATAATGATAGAGAATAATAATAATACTAATATCGTTGAAATATCTGACTGTTTGTGTTTCTTCTCGGGAACACAAAGAAACATAATTGAACTAAAGGAAGAAGCAACAAGAAAAGAAAGAAAAAAAACAAAAACAACAACAACAAAAAAAGAAAGCAAAAAAAAGGCAGCAGCACAATTTGCTCTTCTCTTCCCGAGGAGCTCACGTTAAAACTAAAGAAATGTACAAAAAAAAGAGAAGTCAAAATAAAATAAAAAAGAGAGAGGAGAGAGAGAAGTTTTCGAGAGGGAAAGAAGACTGAGAGAAAGAGGAGTGAGAGAGAGAGTTCGACGGAGAAGAGATCGAAGGAGGAAGAGAGGGCGGCTCGTCGGGCGATCGGAAGAGCTGTGGACAGATCGGGACGGCGAAGGGTGGCAAACGGCGGAGCGGCCGAGAGGGAACGGCGGACAGGGTTTTAGTCGGCGGTCGGGAGCTGCGCGTGCGCGGCGGAGAGAGGTTTAGGGTTCGACGGAGAAGTACGGAGAGCGGGAGAGGTGCTGCTCCAGCGCGTGCGGTGGGCGCGGACCGGAGGAGGTCGGCGGACGGGCTGGGAAGCAAGGGGGTGGACGCGGTCGGCTCTGGGGGTAGATCTAGCCGTAGAGGCGGAGGAAGTAGGGGAAAGCAGGGAGGCGGTGGAAGCGGGGCTAGTCGGCGGGGAAGCTCAGGAAGGGCGGAGGGTTCGACGTAGAGGGGCGCTCGGCGGAGGACGCGTCCTGGCGGTGGCGCGCTGGAGCAGGCGGCCGTGGCTCGCCGTCCACCGGCGGAGGTGAGTGATTAGGGTTTTATTTATTTTCCCCTTGTCGGATTTTGGAAACGGTGGCAGTTGTTGGCTGGTCGTGGTGGCGGGGTGACGATGTGGTCGATGGTGGTGGTGCTGGTGAACGGTGAAGTCGGAGAGGGCAGGGGATCGGGTTATGTTGGTGTTGGCTGGTGGTTGTGCGTCGGTGTTGTCGATGGTGATGGTGTTGTCGATGGTGGGGGCGATGGTTCTGGGGGATCAGACCGTGGTGGTGATTTGGTGGTCGAGAAGAAGAGTGGTCGACGGCTGCCCTAGTTGGTGGATGCTGTGGAGTTGACGGGAAGGGAAGATGACGGACGTCAGGCGACAGTAGACTAGGGTTAGATATTTGACGATGTGGGGATGGAGATAAATGTATTTGTATAAACATGGAATAAGATATTGGAATGACACCCGGTGTCGGACCCGAGGCCATCACGGCTGACACGGAAGGGATGGACATCGACACGAGGCACGTACATGTTATGGAACAATAATGAATTGGATGAGTACCTGCCTATTTATAGGACGTGGGAATTCCCAATTAGATAAGGATTAGGATATTTAAAACCCAATTTAGATTTTTAATTTAAAATCAAATCCAATCTAAATACAATCCAATTTAAATCAAAACCCAATTCCAAATACAAATCAAAATTTTAAATCATATCCTCTAGTTTAAAATCAATTCAAATAAATCAAATTTCAAATATAGTTACTAATTTAATCTATTTAAATAATCTCAAAAATTAAATCAAGATTTAAATGGCCACAATAACTTTCAAATATATTTTTCATAATACCAATAATAATAATTTTGAAAATAATAAATATTTTTAAATATCTTTTCGAATAATAAAATATTAATATTAATAAATCTCGAAAATTATATTTTTATTTAAAATAGACCAATAAATAATTACGAAATATATGTATGCAAAATATTCTTTACATAATTAGGCTTTTCTAGTATACAAAAATATTATTTATTATTAATAACTTTTAGAAACAAAAAGGCTTTTTATGGCAAGAATATTTATATACTATTTTGAAAGTGTATATAATAAAATAGAGAAAAATATTTTTCTAAAATATGTACGCTCGCACATATTCGCACCCGACGAGCAACTACGAAAAATTAAAATTTTGTGTGCGACGTACAATACGACTACGCGACGTACAATACAAAATTTTAAATCGGTACCAAATTTAATAAAAAATTAGTAGAAAATTAGGGGTTTTACATCCTACCCAACTTAAAAGAATTTCGTCCTCGAAATTAAGAATTCCTAGGGGGGTGAGAGGACACAAGGGGGTATCAATGGGGATCCAACGAAGACAATGTTTTAACAAAATCATGTCGTAAGGAATCGCGATCTAGTTCATTGAAAGATAATATGGTATGGTCACGTGGGTCGCGAGTTAAGGCACGAATAAGAGATTGATTAGGTTCATGCCTAAATCAAGTGACTTGGAAGGTTCATGAGAGCGAATATAGGGCCAAGAAAAGGACGAGTGGTTTAGGGTGAAGATATAGCAACATTGAATGAAAATGGTCATAGCCGATGGGAAGGTTAGAGGAAGTTCTAGTATGACGCTTTCGTCCTTCTAAAATAGGTGAAGGCGAAAGCCATATAGAGTTCGAAGGAGGCGTTATTGAATACGAGTACGTGATTCAAAGACGATCGAATAACTTCAAAGAATTGTCAAGGCAGTCGTGGATGGGATTGTAAGGGCCAAGTTTAATTATGTCCCCATCCACGTAGAGTAATAGACAAAAGCGAACCAAGGTGCACTCGGTTGATCAGACCATCATGCACCGGTTCTGATTAGACAATGGGCTAGTGAGTACTCAATAGCATATGTGATGAACAAACTCGATAAAGAATAAGCTTGCAAAAACTAGGCTACATTAGCATCATTAGTCAAAACGATAAATACATAGGTACGAGAGATTAAGATTTAAAGAAGGTAGAATGATTCTAAGTCATACAGTCGTCCTATAGACTTCTTGTCCCAGTCCTTGGTTGGCTAGACGGGTTAGGTCCTCTAGATTCTAGGATCTAAATAAGCTTGCTAATATAGGTCACTAGGTCAAAGGGGTTGCTAGTTCATAAGGTATTCTACCCAACTTAAAGAATTAAACTAATGGTGTTTTTGGACAATTAACTAGGGTCAATCTCTAGCAAGCACGAAGGGAAGAATAGAATAGGGATGGAAGGAAGCAAGCAAGATGCAATTGATGAGTCAAATGGTAGATAAAATCAAGGAAAGAGGTCAAGTATGTGGATGAGATCCTAGACTTCTAATCCTATACGCAGGCTTGCTTGGTACGGTAAAGTAACCAAACAATTTATCTTGACCTGCATGGGCCACCACAAAAATATGTAACGCCCCAGTCCTAAAATACGTAGGACTAGGAACGTAGACATGCCAGCTGTATTCATACGAAGTACACTCCAATATATGGAAACCTCGTACGAATACATAAGCTGTAAAATGCAGTAGAACCACAACTAATCTCATCCACACAAAATAAATAAAAGATATCATAAAATGATAATGAACTGTCTTGATACAATATGTTGGGCGGAGACAAATCCACCACCAACAAGTAAAGAAAAAATACATGATGTACAAAAGAATGATTTTGGCGAGCGAAGCGAAGACGATCCAAATGCAATCATCCTCGAAGACACGACAATGAACACGGCTAGAGCTAAAGTACCTGCGAAAGACAATAGCACACACCTGGGAAGATAACTAGGTCCTCAGAGGGACGTAACAAGACATATAATATCATGCCATATAAACTGAATAAATATTGCTCAAATAAATAAGTAAATCAAATTATAACATGTTCCAATACGCACCTACTGAACGAGCGTACCATCCCTCCAACCAAACAAGGACAAGAGATGGTAAACTAATTCACGGCGACGTATCTTTCCATGCTATGAATCCAATATGGTATCCGGACCCCAATAAGGTTCAATACCTTCTCATCGAAGTAGTAAGTCACACCTACAACCAAACAAGGACAAGATGTGACGAACTAATCCGCGACAAGTTATTGTTCCAAGCCACGGTCAGATACAAGTACCAAAACCAAAAGTACTCGTACCTAACGGATAAAGGTAGCCTACCGTTCTAAGTGAAATGTAGTTAAGAACAATCCTTCCTACGCATGGGCCCTGGCTGAATAGGATCGGCGTAGTCCCCCTTGGGCACCAGAGGCCCCATCAGTAAGAGCATGACGTTCCGCAGGATCGCCAGTGGCCGTCAGTAATCATGGGTAATCTGACCCGCGTCTCCGGCGGAGCTCACGGGTTACAAAAGAGAAAGTGCATCGAAGCCCATACGCTAAGGAATTGTCCTCCCCGCCCAATGCCTACTATGTTGTATCCACAACATAAACCACTATAACCGCTAAGTCAAACCAACATGCAACCTCTATTAGCGGTTATTTCTATCGTACGGCTTGTACGTACTGGTGGCCAGCCAATCACGCACTTCCGTGTCCTACATGCGACACACAACTTCGTGTTACAACGTGTCAAGGCCATGAATGCAACACACAAAGGTGGTCCCTTAAATCTAGGTTTAATGTGAGAAAAATAATACATAGCAGGAAATATCAATGAACAGTAAGTTCTAACAGGTTATGCCATGTATCACAGTTTATTTTGCATAATGAAAATAAATAATGCATATAATATGAGCTAAAATAAGTAAACAACAAATGGCAAGGTGTCTTGCCTGGTAGGACGCCTGGTTGGCTGCGATAATCACAGTGGCACGAACTGTAACTTCGGTGCGACAACTATGCAAGGTGACCTCGGGTGGTGACACGGACAGTTTCATTGGGTCAAGGATGGTTGAATTAGTTAGGGTGGACACATGGTAGTACGAAATTGATGAAAGAATAGAAACAATGGGATTGGTTATGGAAAGGAGGAATTCGAAGAAAATAGGCAATAATAAATATACGATTTTTAGAAAACTATTTATAATTCTCGAAAAAATACTTTTATTATCCCAAAAATATATAGGTATTTAAATAAAACTCATTTTTAGGCTACATTATAATTTATAAGTCGAAAACTATTTCTTATTTAAATAGAAAATATGTAATAAAATATTTTTATGAGCCAAAAAATATTTTTAGATAAGTAACTCGAAAAAATCAGTTTAGGGATATAACTAGATTTTTATTTTATTTTTATTTTTGTCAAGTACGATATTTTTGGTAAAAACTACCTTTTTAAAATAGTTAGAAATATTTATAATCAACAACAACAAAATCATCATAATAATTAAGAATAACAATAATAACTATTCCTAACAAATGAAAATAAAATAATAATAATAATAATAATAATAATAATAATAATAATAATAATAATAATAATAATAATAATAATAATTACTAATTGACAACAGCACAAAATATAAATATAATGATAATGATAGAATAATAATAATACTAATATCGTTGAAATATCTGACTGTTTGTGTTTCTTCTCGGGAACACAAAGAAACATAATTGAACTAAAGGAAGAAGCAACAAGGAAAGAAAGAAAAAAAACAAAACAACAACAACAAAAAAAGAAAGCAAAAAAAAGGCAGCAGCACAGTTTGCTCTTCTCTTCCCGAGGAGCTCACGTTAAAACCAAAGCAATGTACAAAAAAAAGAGAAGTCAAAATAAAATCAAAAAGAGAGAGAGGAGATAGAGAAGTTTTCGAGAGGGAGAGAAGACTGAGAGAAAGAGGAGTGAGAGAGAGAGTTCAGCGGAGAGAAGATCGAGGGAGGAAGAGAGGGCGGCTCGCCGGGCGATCGGAGGAGCTGTGGACAGATTGGGATGGCGAAGGGTGGCAAACGGCGGAGCGGCCGAGAGGGAACGGCGGACAGGGTTTTAGTCGGCGGTCGGGAGCTGCGGGTGCACAGCGGAGAGAGGTTTAGGGTTTGGCGGAGAAGTACGGAGAGCGGGAGAGGTGCTGCTCCGGCGCGTGCGGTGGGCGCGGACCGGAGGAGGTCGGCGGACGGGCTGGGAAGCAAGGGGGCGGACGCGGTCGGCTCTGGGGGTAGATCTAGCTGGAGAGGCGGAGGAAGAAGGGGAAAGCAGGGAGGCGGTGGAAGCAGGGCTAGTCGGCGGAAAAGCTCGGGAAGGGCGGAGGGTTCAACGTGGAGGGGCGCTCAGCGGAGGACGCGTCCTGGCGGTGGCGCGCTGGAGCAGGCGGCCGTGGCTCGCCGTCCACCGGCGGAGGTGAGTGATTAGGGTTTTATTTATTTTCCCCTTGTCGAATTTTGGGAACGGTGGCAGTCGTTGGCTGGTCGTAGTGGCGGGGTGACGATGTGGTCGATGGTGGTGGTGCTGGTGAATGGTGAAGTCGGAGAGGGCAGGGGATCGGGTTATGTTGGTGTTGGCTGGTGGTTGTGCGTCGGTGTTGTCGATGGTGATGGTGTTGTCGATGGTGATGGTGTTGTCGATGGTGGGGGCGATGGTTCTGGGGGATCAGACCGCGGTGGTGACTTGGTGGTCGAGAAGAAGAGTGGTCGACGGCTGCCCTAGTTGGTGGATGCTGTGGAGTTGACGGGAAGGGAAGATGACGGACGTCAGGCGACAGTAGACTAGGGTTAGATATTTGACGATGTGGGGAAGGAGATAAATGTATTTGTATAAACATGGAATAAGATATTGGAATGACACCCGGGGTCAGACCCGAGGCCATCACGGCTGACATGGAAGGGATGGACACCGACACGAGGCACGTCCATGTTGTGGAAATATTTGTGGAACAATAATGAATTGGAGGAGTACCTACCTATTTATAGGACGTGGGAATTCCCAATTAGATAAGGATTAGGATATTTAAAACCCAATTTAGATATTTAATTTAAAATCAAATCCAATCTAAATACAATCCAATTTAAATCAAAACCCAATTCCAAATACAAATCAAATTTTTAAATCATATCCTCTAGTTTAAAATCAATTCAAATAAATCAAATTTCAAATATAGTTACTAATTTAATCTATTTAAATAATCTCAAAAATTAAATCAAGATTTAAATGGCCACAATAACTTTCAAATATATTTTTCAAAATACCAATAATAATAATTTCGAAAATAATAAATATTTTTAAATATCTTTTCGAATAATAAAATATTAATATTAATAAATCTCGAAAATTATATTTTTATTTAAAATAGACCAATAAATAATTACGAAATATATGTATGCAAAATATTCTTTACATAATTAGGCTTTTCTAGTATACAAAAATATTATTTATTATTAATAACTTTTAGAAACAAAAAGGCTTTTTATGGCAAGAATATTTATATACTATTTTGAAAGTGTATATAATAAAATAGAGAAAAATATTTTTCTAAAATATGTACGCTCGCACGTATTCGCACCCGACGAGCAACTACGAAAAATTAAAATTTTGTGTGCGACGTACAATACGACTACGCGACGTACAATACAAAATTTTAAATCGGTACCAAATTTAATAAAAAAAGTAGTAGAAAATTAGGGGTTTTACAGGGGGATAATGATGAAAGCAGTTATAAATAGTTCAAGTTTCATAAGGGTCTAAGTCTTATCCAGTGTTCCTGCTTATACAGTCGTTCGACTGTCTCTTGTACCAGGCCTTGGTTGACCAATGGGGTGTGGACTACTAAAACTCTATATTCTAGGTAAACATATCTTTCTATACTAGCATATATTCAGTGCCACCCAGTTATACTTCATTTATGGGTTATAAGGAGACGGGGTGATAGGCCGTGAGGCATACTACCCAAATTATAAGACTCAATTAATAGTGTGATTGATCAATATAATATGTATAACTAGTATGAGTCATATTCCTAACCTCTCTATCAAGCACAAAGGGAAAAGATATGATTTACAGTGGAAAGGAATCAAACAGAAGAAAATCAAGGTAGACAGACGAGTGTTCGAAATGAATTCAAGGAAGGAGGTCAAGTGTGTGGATGAGATACCTAGATTCTAGTCCTATATGTAGGCCCGGTCGATACGATAACATAACCGAAACGGCTAACTCGACTTGTATTGGCCACCACAAAAATATATAACGCCCCAGTCCCAAAATACTTAGGACTAAGTTTTAGACATGCCAGCTACATACATACGAGTATACACCAATATGTGGAATCCCCGTATATATACATAAGCTATAAAATACAGTAAATCATGATAACTAAATCTCATCCATAAAAATAAAGAATAATATAATCGCTATGGATTTATTATTTGTACATGTAGTTGGGCAGAGACAAATCCACTACCAACTAATTTAAATGAAAAAATATACAAGGAATTGATCGATAAAGATGGCAAGATGAACCAGGAGCAATCATCTTCGAAAGAAAGGGAAGACCACAATCTAGGCTAGAGCACCTGCGAAGCATTATGAAAAGCACACACCTGGAGAAATAACTAGGTCCACAGAGTGACTTAACAAGATACAAGAAAATACCATGCCATATAAACTGTGGTATATAATAAAGAGTAAAAGGGGATGCATACAATAGGGTGCCTATCAGTTCTACGGTGATAATGCACTTAAGAATAAACCTTCGACGTATGGGCACTCTGGCTACAGGTACAGGAAATAAAGGTATGGTCCCAACAGGATACTAGGGACCTCAAAGCATAACATTCATCGAGTGTCAGAGGCCAGTAGGATCAGGAATAGGAAAGTGCATGCGTGGCCCATACGTTAAGGAACTATTCTACCCACCCAATGCCTAGTAAGGTCATATCCATGACTCCTAGGAACCTCTAGTAACTGTCAAATATACTAGCATGCAATTCTATTAGCAGTTACTCCTAACCGTCGTACGCCTCATACGTATCGGTGGCCGGCCAACTACACGAGTACGTGTCCTACATGTGACTCATAATACGTAATAAAATAGGTGTCGAGGCCATATGAGATATACCAATATCTCATCATTAATGGATGGTTAGTAGGCTAAGTCTATGCAAGAGAAAGAAATAAAAGTAATAAAAACGACCGATAGAGTCGCTTGCACCCAAGTGTGACATGGACGAACAGTGATACAATACTAACAACAGGTATGTAATGCTGAATATAAATAACTAAAAATAAGAATAAGTAAATCAAAAAGTAAGGTGGCAAGGTATCTTGCATGTGGTGCGAGAATGATAAGTCCAACAATCACAAGCGTTAGTAAAAGAAAGTCATAATCCACGAACGACTCCGAATTTTGAAACAAACATCAAAAATGTTCTTAGTATAAAAGATATGTTATGAATTGCCTATCCAAAAGACCAATTTTAGAATAGGGGTAAAATAGTAATTTTGGGTCAAAACGATATCCGCCGTTGGACCCATTTTGCACCGAAATGCGTGCCAGTATCTATGGTCTATAAAGTCATCAAACTATGTCTACAGGTCTGGTTTGACGATATGAACCCAACAGCATGTCCAAAGTTGGATTTCGACGGGCCGTGTACAATTTTGCCCGTTGGATCGGGTCACGGGCCCGTCAAATAGGCATTTCGGTCGACCTTCTCAGAATCAGACCAAACTTAGCACACAGGACCATAATTTTGATTCGGTTCTGCTGGCACAAGTTTTGTCTCGATACAATGAACGTACATGAAGTTAGGGCCAAGTTCGTAAAAGATCGATATGTGGGTATCTCGACGAATACGTACTGATTTCGTCGCGCACAGGCAGCAAAATCGAATTTCGTCAGTTCCCACACGTCGACAACATCCATACGCATCTTTCAATGTATATAGTGTGCGACCACGTCGCCCGGTTTGTCGGGTTGCATGCCATCTCAGAGATTTTCTAAAATTTCTTATTTTCTAAAACTGGGTTTTTCATGAATTTGGAACTCGAATTACTTTTCACACACTTAATGAAATCAGGTTCTATGGATTAGATTTTTAATCTCCTATATGTTGTCTAAGAATATCCTGATTTAGTTTCACAAAACTGTCGATAAATTGATAGGAAAATGTCTTCCTATATAGGGTTTTCAACCCAAAACTGTTCTATTTTTTGAACGGTTTTTTCGGCATCTTTGCATCAGTTTTCTGGACAACCTAGCGCGCTTCATAAAAATCTATTTGAAGGAAAAGATAGCCGTATAGGTTGTAAACGTACCAGAAAAATTAGTTCGAGGAAAGAACGATTGTGGATGACGTAATCACGCTACAAAATTGTGGTTCCGCTGTCACTATTGTGCAGTATCCTCTCCCTGTTGCAGCGGCTCCTGGTGCTGCCATCGGCTGCACTGCCCGCCGCGACTCTGGTCGGCCGTCGGTGGCACGGGGTCATGGGTGGCCGCTAGGTGAGTTGGGGGTCGGGTTAGGGTTTCAGTTTTTCTGTGCTCCCTCCCCTTCGATCTATATATATATGTTACGAGTTTCTTGGGGTTCGGGCTAACAGCGACTACTGTTCCTTCATGAACAGTAGTTGTGGGTGGTTATTTTTTTCTTTTATTACTTTTTTTCTTTTTATTTATTATTCTAAGTTATTAAAAGCCAAAAAATCCAGAGACATACTAATAAACCTTTAATTTTTCTAAAATATAAAAAAAGTTATAAGAGAACCTATTTATTTATTTATTTATACCTTGGGAAATATTAATCATCTACATAATAATTTAAATATTTAAGAATACTAATTTGTAGTAATAAAAGCAGTGAAGGCCACGAATAGGCAATCTACTATCTTAGCAGAACCATGATTGGAGCCAAGCATAGGTATAATCCTGTTGAGAAAGAGTACCTTGCCCTTCTCTTTGTTATCTAGAAGACGCATCACTATGTGACCGGACAGACGATCCACGTTATGTCTAGAATCAATCCCTTCAGAGTCCTCATGACCAACCCAGGGGCATTAAACTCATAATTAGCCACGTGGGCAATCCTTCTGACTCCCTATGATACGGTATTTGTCCCGCAGAAGGCAGTCAAAGGCCAAGCGCTGGCAGATTTCCAGGCAGCACACTCTGTGCCAGAGACATCGAAACTCTACGACGATATCCCAAATGAAGTTCTAGAGTCTAATGCAGTCTTAGACAACACGGTTTGGTGAATGTTCTTCAATGGTGCTTCAAAAATTGGACCAAAGCGCGATATCATCGCAGGAGTTGGGATCGTCCTCATCACCTCCAATGGCCTAGTCATCAATCGCGCGTATTCTTTTATGGAGTCGTGTACCAACAATGTAGCAGAGTATGACGCCCTCATCATTGGGCTCCAACTCGCTAAACAACTGGGGTTGACTACATCGAGGCCCATAGAGAATCGAAATTAATCATCAGCCAGGTTCAAGGGCAGTATGAGGTTCGACAATGAAGACCTGATCCCCTACCACCAGCCAGCGATCGACATCATCTTCACATTCACAGGGTTCTTTATAGAACATGTATCGTGCCTACAAAACTTAGAGGCTGACGTACTAGCCGGCCTCGCCACTTCTCTGGCTGCCCCCGTTGGATCCCAATATGTCATTACAGTGATACGACAAAAGCTAGTTTGTCCGAAGAATGTACTACGTACATGTGAAAGCTATTCAGTACAGGTAGACACTGACATGGACATTCGAGACTGATGATTCCCATTCATAGACTACGTAGTCTATGGAATCCTGCCTGAAGACCCAAAGGAAGCAGCCTCCGTCAGGAGACGCTTACTATGATTCTTCTACGACACGGCCACCAAAATATTGTACCGTCATTCATACGATAAATTCCTCTGACATTGTTTGTCACAGACATAAGTGCAAGAGGCACTCCAAGAGGCGCATGATGGAACCTGCGGAGCCGATCAGCCCAGCCCTAAGTTACAAGACCGGTTGTGTCGCATGGGCTATTATTGGCCCGCCATGATGGCAGATACCATAGATTACAGAAAGAAGTGCCGAGCATGTCAGTTTCATGCTGACTTCATCCACCGACCTCTGGAATATCTACACCCCACGGTGGCCGCTTGGCTATTTGAGGCATAGAGAATGGACATCGTCGGGCGATCAGCCCGCCCTCCTCCAAAGGACACCAGTTTATCCTCGGCATCACTGACTATTTCTCCAAATGGGCAGAAGCGGTACTACTGGTAGAAGTGAAAACCTCCAACATGATTATCTTTATCAAATACCACGTCATTTACCATTTTAGAGTTCCTAAAAGGACTGTCCACGAAAATGTACCCCAATTCATGAGCCACGCATTCCATCGATTCTTCGACAAGAACCTAATATAAAATGAGGCGTCAACGGCTTACAATCCAGTGGCTAATGGACTAGCCGAAGCATTCAACAAAACCATCGTCAAACTGCTCAAGAAAGTTATCTCTTCTAACAAATACGATTGGAATAAGAGGTTAGGCGAATGTCTATGGGCTTACAGTACGACCGTTCAGACACCCACGGGAAGCACACCATTCTCCCATATCTATGAGAGCAAAGCAGTGCTCCTCTGGAGATCCAAATCCCGTCCTTTCGGGTAGCTATCACCAACCAGCTGACTGACGAAGACAATCAGCATCGACGGCTACAAGAGTTAGAGGCATTGGATGAAAAA
This sequence comes from Iris pallida, assembly GCA_029216955.1. Lineage (NCBI taxonomy): Eukaryota > Viridiplantae > Streptophyta > Magnoliopsida > Asparagales > Iridaceae > Iris > Iris pallida. The sequence continues at coordinate 1,290 of JANAVB010018576.1, read as the reverse complement.
TGCCTACTAGTGCAGAAAAGGATCGAGCTTTACCAAGCTCGTATTTTTGGAACCTTTAACAAAAAGGTCCAGGAATGAACGTTCCAAGTGGACGACCTTGTCATAGAAATTTGAAGACCGATGGTGATGACTCACAAAACGGCAGGGAAGTTCGAACCCAAGTGGGAGGGACCGTTCGTTATAGAGACGGTGTATTCCAACGCCTCTTACCGACTGGCCAAATCTAATGGTGACTAACTCATGATGCCGATCAATGGCAAGTTCTTGAAAAAATACTATGTATAAAGATAAGCAATACCAGCAGAAGCCCTCACGCTCCAGTAGTTGCTCACAGAGTCGTGCCACGTCAACAAAAGAAGACAAGATGCTTCGTTTACCCTCAAAATGAAGTGGGTTCAGAAAAAGGTCATGATAAACGTTCGCAAGAAATGAGGAGTCATGATCAATACTTAAGGAAGCGACGGCTTGAGGTATTTAATGGTGAAGCCCAAGCATGACGTCAGCCTGGCAGCAGATGTTATGGCCATTTTGCCTACAAAGAAACAAGTGTCATGCTTCTTTTCAATGTATCCGGAGCTCGACTCAAGTTCGAAACACATTAAAGGGGGTTTTGTAGAAGCATAAAAAAGTGTAGGATAACACAAGGTACAGGTGGGTACACTCGCTACCAACCCATCTTCACAAAGGCGTAGGTTGGTGCTCTCGCTACCAACCCAGCTTCACAGAAGTGTAGGCGATTAAGCACGCCAACAAAAAAGACAAACTCACAAAAACAGATGAAAAGTTTAAGAAAAGTTCTTTTTATTAAATCATGGCTACAAGAGTCTATTACAGATTCGTCACGATTACATAAAAGAAGACTTCCTAATTACAAGGATTTGTTATAAAGTATTTGTGATTACATATGCTAAACTAAAAACTACTACGGATCTACGCTGGGGTTCATCTTCACGGTGTAATCGTTATGAGAGGAGAGACTATGGATAGAAGATGAGAATACAGTCGCCATCAAAGTCTGTCACCACAGCACCCCTAGATGCACAGCTCTTCCTGAAGCAGCTATTGGCCCGAGCGAGAATTTAGTCCACAGCACGACAGAAGGCCCTTTTCAAATGCGCATCAGCTTCTAGGGCTCTTCCAGCATAACGGAAGCGCGTAGCCGCTAATAAGCATGGCAGAGCACAACCCGCGGTACTTCATGTTGGCAACTCGACCAAACTCGGTCGTCAGGACCTCCAAGACCTCCCAGATGTCGCTCAGGTTCGAACTCCCTATTTGAAGCATTTCAGT
>JANAVB010018575.1:0-46246 GCA_029216955.1 Iris pallida | reverse complement strand
TTTGACTTTTGAAAATCCAAACTTCAAATTAAAATAAGGTTTTTTGGCCGAAATAAGTTTTGTCATTATTCAAGTTTTCGTTGTTGTTTAGATAAACGAAATTCCGACGGAATACCGATTTTCTACCCAGAAACTTACTGTCTTATGGCCGAAATACAGCCGGTATGCAGCAATATACCGTCGGTATACCAAATTTAGATTTTTTAGGCTGATTTGAGTTGTTATAGCCCATTTTTCCATTTTTGCTATTTTCTTCGATTGAAATGATATCTTAGCATGTTCTAGTAATGTTGTATAGATTGAAAGTGATTATACACCATATTATACACAGGCTTATGTTCAGGTATTGTTCTACCGTCCAAATTCTAGATAGTGGCTCGTAATAGCGCATTATCGTATTGATTTTCCGATTGACTTCTAAATTGAAATTGAATGCATGTTATTTATTGACACCATGGATTTAAATTGTTATATGTCTAATTTATTTGCATCTTGGAAACGGATAATTGAATGTGAGTATTGTCTATTGTATCGCGCATAATGTGTATTGAGAACATTTGCCAGAGATACTTTGCAAATGACTTGTACCCATGACTTGTCATTATAGGACGATTCTTGAGTGTCCACGACTTGAGAATTGAAAATGAATCTTTTAGGCAATTGACTAGTAAGCTCATATAGATCATTGTGAGGGGAGGACACTTCATGCTACCGCGACTCGGGACGTTATGGGCCCCTACAGTGGCAGGGATAACCCTGATTGGCATAGGCCCTGACCTCTATTGATTGAGTAGATGTTTATCTACTATTGATATGATTTTGAGTAGATGTTTATCTACTATTGATATGTTTTTTTTGAGTAGATGTTTGTCTACTATTGATAGAGATTATTGATTGTTTATATTTTTTCTTTCTACCTTCGTCGTCCCCTTGGCCACCCGAGTTACTGCAGCGTAGGTGGTAGTGAAGTTCCTCAACTTGTATTCTAGTAATTAGATTTGTGACAACCCTAGTTAGTTAACGATAGCAAACCGCAGACATTGATTGGCCGTGCACTTTTGATTGTGCGTTACTCTATATGCTCCATGTGTCGGTGAGTGGCCAGAGGCTAAGTTCTGCTCGGGAAAGGTTCTGTAACCCCGGTCCTGTTTGGTTTAAAGGTTGTGGCTCCAACTTCGAGTAATTCCTAAGTCCCTTGTTGCCCATCGACTTATTCTTCTCTATTGCTATATTGTTCAGTATTTCCATTCAGCCATTTCTATTCACGAGATACGTACATTGGTACCGTACTAGTCTCAAACCACATTTATTTATTTATGTCATTATGTTCTTGTTGGGCTTTGTCATTCATCTTGAGCTTCCTTGTGGTACTTGCTATTTGGGGGTCTGACCCCACTGGTTTTGTTTGGCCAGATTTATCGTTAGAGCCCGAAGATTTTTCCTACCTTCCTCTGGATGACCCACAGCCTGCTTAGATCTGCGATTATTCCTCCTCGCGAGTAGGTTTTCTTTTACCACTTACGGTTCATTTCATTTTGGGTGGTGTTAGCTAGGGCATGTGTTAGCCCTATTATTTTGAGACTAACTCAGACTTCGGTCAACATGATGTATTAGATAGATCTAGACTGATATAGTGATCATGTATATTGGTACTTTGCTAGTGTGGCATTTTTTATTCACTAGTTTATGATCATGTATGATATAGTATTTTGGACGCCTCTTTACTTTCTTATTTGATATACACTTGATACTTGTTGTTGGATTGAGATAGGATTTGTTCGACCATAGGAGTCGTCAGTGGCATGCTAGAGTCCTCTCACTTGTCTTCTAGACACCCGTGATTATATTTTGGGGTACTGGCGTATTCTGACATACGTAGCTGGCTTTGTTTCGCCCCTGCTCCAGTATTTTGGTTCTGGGGCGTAACAGAAACCAATAATCCTGTTGAGTCCAGTTGGCTAGGGTCGATGTGGAGGAGTTCAAAATTGCAAGAAAAGGAGGTATGATTAGACTGGTCATGATCAAGATTAATCTAAGAGAAAATCATTTAAGAAATATATTTCTTAATAAGAAATAATTTATATTTATTTATAAAATATTTACAAACTATCTAGAGATTTTCATTCTTTTGGAAACTACTATAATACTTTGTCAAGATAATAGAAAGTATTTAAAACACATTTAAGAACATATATAAAGGTCGAACAGTTACTTGCATATAATAAGATCATAAAATAATATATTAAACCAATAAGCAATAAAATTTAAAACACATTAATTCAAGATAATAATAAAAACATTATGAGGCCCATAACGAAATATATTTTTAAGCCCTTCTAAAATATACCTATAGATTTACATAAAACCTTATTTTAAAAGCAAAAGGTCTATTAGCTCAATATAATACTCTTATATTATTATTTACGCTCAATAAATTATAGGTGAATCCAAGAAAATTATTCTCTCTACCTAACAGATTTGTTTAAAACCTTTGAAACCCAAATCAAATAAATATAATTAAAAGCCCATCAAAAGTAATAAAATTTGAAGTTTAAAACCCTCAGGCCCACGCCCAATGACCCAAAAAATACATATTTCTTTAAACCCAAATTTCTTTGGCCTATACCCATATTTTTAGCCCAACATATTAATTAAATTAAGTACTAATCATAAGCCTAGAGATTTTAAGTTAATAGACTCAAGGGGGATGGCCCAATGGCCCAAATCAACTATTAAAATAGGGCCCCATGTCAGAAGTCCAAAAATAGTTTTAGAAAGACAGTTGTATTTTACTATCTCCTAAATTATAACCCAAACAACCCATAAAATAATAATATATATACTTTTATAAAGAAAACCGATTTTCAATAGTAAATAAAAATAAATATAATAATAAGTCCAAAATATATTAATAATATTATTATTAACAGTTAATATCAATAATAATTCATGGTATTATACTATATGTTTATATACATGGATATATATACTTATTCATCTATATATATATTCCTATATTAGTGTATAAATATAAAGAAATAAAATAAAAAGAACATAAAACCCATCCTGCTCTCTTTCCTTAACTATTAAGAAAGGGAGGGAGACCGAGTGAAAAAAAGACATGTACGGCCAAGCTCACCTGAGCTTCGATATGCCCGTAGAGGAATGGCTCCAGCGTGAGCGGCTAGGAGTGATCGGCTGCTGGTGGTAAGCGGCCGTTGCTAGCGCGAGGACAGAAGCGGAGATGGCGGACGCTCGAGCTCGCCAGCTAGCGGTAGATGGCGCAAGGTTTTGGTGGAGGAGGTGGACCGTAGGTGACTGGTCGCCATCTGGATTGGGGGCAGCGACAACCGACGATGGATTCTCGAGGAGGTGAGTTTTTGTGTGATGTTTTGGGGTGTTGAGAAGGTGTTTTGAAGGGGAACGATGATGGCGATAGCCGTCGATCGATGGAGCCAGCGTGGGTGGTGTTGGCTAATGTGGTGATGGTGATGGGGACTGGGTTCGGTTGGGCAAGGCCGGGCTGGGTGGCGTGTCGGCCATTGGAGATGTTAGAGTCGGGGACAGGGCTCCGTGGTGGTGACGGTTGTGGTGGTGTATGGTGATCAACCTCTTTGTTGTTGGTGATTGTGTGGTTGTCGAAGAAATCGGAGGAGGGGACGGCTAGTGTAGGTTGTGGTGATATTGTCGAAGATGGGTTTTGGTCGAGGCTCTTGGGTTTGCAGGTGGTCGAATCCAGTAAGGTGAAGGAGGTACAGGGCTGGGAACAGAGTGTTAGCAGAGATGAGGGAACGGCTGCAGGCGGTGGTTTTGCCGGGTGGCGAGGCGGACCAGGTAGTTGTGTCTTTGGTGGTGTGTGTATATGGTAGGGGTTCACTGGACGGAGTTGCCCTGGTTTCGAGGCAGTAGGACGAGCAGGGTCAAGGATTTCTGGAAGGCTGTGGGGTGGTACGGCAGAGGACATGGTCAGCGGTCATGGATGTCGGGTCGGTAAATATTGTCGCATGCATGTCGGATTATCGACATGGACACGGGGATTAGGACGGGTGTTCGAAGTGTCGGACACCGGTAGAAGATGCATATGTAAAAGAAAATAGTGGATGGAGATTGGGCAGACACAGACACGATGCACATGGTTGTGGGTTGGTTGTGGAATTTGCTTGGTTGTGAGAAAAGGTAGAGAGGAGCTGTCCTTATAGGAGAGTAACTCCCAGATTGATAAGGATTGAATTTCCTAGTAGATAACCTTATCCTTTTAATTTAAATCAAAATAAATATTTAAAGCCAAGCCAATCTAATCACTAACATTTAAAATATATATTGATAATATCAATTAGTTTAAATCTTAATCGAATATTTGATTACTAAAATATTTCAAAATTATATTTAATTTAATCGTATAATTTAAATCAATATTAATCATTTTTATCAAAATAATCAAGAGCATTTTATTATAAGTCAAATCTTATTTTAAATAATTAGTCATCCTAGCAATTTGAATATAACGATATAATCAAGATAATTTCATATATATTTTTTAGTCAAATTCATATTTAAAAATAAATAGAAAACTCCTTTTTATTATTCAAAATATTTATAACCTTTAAAACTATTTTAGAAACTAATTATTGAACAACATACTTTATAATTCCAGAAATTTGAGAACATATGTTTTTAGAAAAATTAAATAGCATTTTCAAACTACTAGTTTTTGAAATACGAAAACAATAGGAAAAATCTTTAAACGTTTCAAGATAAAGTATTTCTAATCATGATATTCAAATAAAATAAATAGTTAGAATAATAAGGATTTTGAAAATTCGGAAAGAGGGGTTACACATCTTCTTGGTTGTAGCCTTGAGCTACTAGACGCGTTTTATTGCGTGTGACTAAACCATTCTCATCTAACTTATTTAGGAGCACCCATTTAGTACCAATGACCAGGTGGTCACTATGTTTGGGAACGACTTTCCAAACTTGATTTCGTTCAAATTGGTTTAGTTCCTCTTGTATTGCAGAAATATAAAATTCATCATCAAAAGCTTCTACAACATTCTTCGATTCCCACACACACACACACACACACACACACACACACACACACACATATATATATATATATATATATATATATATATATATTCATCACTACTATCTTTCTAATCTTGCACTGATGTGATACATGTCCTCTTGTACCACAATAATGACATGTAGCAAAAGTGTTCGTGCTAGGTGAAGTTCGAAGATCATGTGAGTTTTTGAAGAGGTGTGTGACTTCTTATTTGAAAATTTATACATGAATGCATGACTTCTAGTAGTGTTGGTTGTCTTGTGTTTGTGTTTAGCCTTGTGTTTTGTGTTCACTTGAGTTACAAGCTTGACAACCTATTTTTAGTTTAATCTCTAACTTTTTAGAGACATCATAGGCTTCTTTGTACTTGGTCGTGAGTCTGAGTAGCAATATAATACTTCTTTTTCTCTAGTTCATAGAGACAATTGAGCTTTACATTTTCACGAGTTGCTTTCTCAAGCTTCCCAAGTGTGTCATGTAATCTCAACTTTAAAGAAGAAATATCATCTGTGTTACTAGAAGAATATTTATCTCTAATATATTTTAGTATTTAAGATTCCTTAGAGAACTTAGATTACACAACTTTCAGCTCTTTCTTGGCACTATACCCATCAACTTCTTTTGATCTTCTAGTTGATCAGTGAAGGCATCAAATAATTCATCAAAAGTAAACTCATCATAAAGATGATTTAAATTTACCTTAGCATCCGTAGCCATGAAGCATATATTTGCTATGTTGCGAGGTCTTTCTTCTTCTTCAGAATCACTTGGTTCACTTTCACACCAGATGCTGGTATTTGCATAATTCCTTATTGAAGACCTTCTTTTACCTGACTGATCGTTTCTGCTCCCCTTTCTTATAACAGGACAGTCTTTCTTGATATGACATGTCTTCTTACAGCTGTAGCAGATTGATTTTTCATCATCTCTAGAATTTTCTTCTTATTATTAGTCTTCTCGTACTTCAAGAATCTTCTAAGGTTCCTCGTCATAAGGGCTATTTGTCCATTGTCTGAGCTATTGGTCTCACTCTTGTCATCGGAGCCTGTCTGATGATGTGCTTTGAATGCAATAGTCTTCTCCTTTGGTGCTGGCTCTTTGGTATCTTTAAGTTCCAGTTCATGTGTCATAAGCTTTCCCATAAGCATCTCGAGAGTCATTGTAGTGAGATCATTTCCTTCAATAATAGCCGTTGCCTTGGGATTTCAGTTCTTGGTCAGACTACAAAGTACCTTTCGTATCTTTTCATGATTATTGTATTCTTTTCCAAGGAAAGATGGAGGGTTAACTATATAAAAAGAGTAAATATATTGGTAATAGTCTCATTAGGCTTTATTTTAAAGGCCTCATAATCTTGTGTAAGTCGTGAGATTTTGGACTCCTTTACTTGTGAAGTTCCTTCATGAGTTACCTCAAGAAGTTTTCAAACCTCGTGAGATGTGACATATGTTGATACTCTATTAAACTCGGTTCTATATACAGCACAAAATAAAGCATTGATAGCTTTTGCGTCAAGACTTGCTTGCTTCTTTTCATGATCAGTATACTTATCATGTGGTTTTTCTACTAGGTTCCCGTCAACAACGATAGGTAGTGGTTTCTTGTAACCGTCAATGACAATTGACCATAAATTAAAATCCAGTAACTTGAGGTAAAAGCTTATACGTGTTTTCCAATATGTACAGTTTGTGCCCTCAAATAGAGATAGCCTGTTTATAGACTAGCCTTCACCACTGCTAATATATAATGATGCCCTATCTCAAGGAGTTTTAATCCAACTAAGAGAAACTGTGCTTTGATACCAATTGTAGGATCGATGGCACCTCTAGAGGGAGTGAATAAAGTGTAGTGAACGAAATATCCCTAATAAAAATATTATGCAGGTAATGGCAGATATAAACAAATACTTATGCAATAAATAAAGTAGTAAGTAAATAGGGACGAGAAAGCAATACGCAGACACCGAGATTTTATACCGATTTCTCTCTGAGAGGACTACTCCAGTCACGAGTACTCCTACTCGATGTTTAATCCACTATTTGAAATAGAGGTTACACCGTGTGCTTTACTCCGAAGAACACGTCAACTTCAACACCGTCGTGTTTTAGTCCGACGCCTACGATCAAACTTTAACACTGTCTGAAAAAGCTTTTATACTCTAAGCTTATACAACTCGAATACTCCTAATCGGAAAGTACCGACACTTAGAAGAATGGGAGTTATCTTGGAAATGTGAAGATTTAAAGCTCTTTGTAATAGAAAGGATTAGAATAGATAGAGAAGATGAAAAATGGATTGAGTGATTAGAATGTCAAATTCTTCTCTATTTATAGGTACTTTTGAACCAGAGTTCGAGCAGAACTCGGTTAGGGTAAACGTTCAAATTTTGAACGTTGGAGAACCAAAAGACTAGAAAATTCTGCTGACCAGGAGTGGTCCTAGGAGACCGAGTTCAATCAGAGTTCGGGCAGAACTCGGCTCGAGTTCGGCTAAGTGGTTTTTAGGAAATTTTTGGTTCATGTAGGCTTTTGGATGTTTGGTTTGGTTTGGGATGAAAGAAAGGTTTATTTTTGTGAGGGTAACTTCTACATGCCAGTGATCCCTACTCACAAAATAATCTAAACTCAAGAAATAAAAATTATAGAATAAAGTAGAAAAAATCTTCTTGATGAATCTTCTGTAGTCATCTTTGAAGTCTTCTTGCTTTCCATATTTCAGTCGGAGTTTAAGTCAATTATCGGGTTGATCATGGCCACATGGCCAACATATAACATCCTAATAATAAATTCGGAATAATTCTACTAAGTCATGGCAACCTAATATGGCTCTACCAAGTGGGTTTGTCTAGGTTAGGGTCCAAACTTATTTTCTAGTCAAATCAAACCCGAAAAGTCAACTAATAAGTCTCTCGTGTCATTCGTAAATAAATAGCACACAAGAACTCCATTGAGTGGCACACCCTTAGCATGTGTGTCGTTGAATCAAAATGGATCAAAACCATATATTGGATTAAATAGTTTTGATCGATGTCGAGTCCCGAACTCAAGTTTGAAGTTATGTCTAGAATTACGGTAAAAGGTCAATTGGCCTAAATTGATTCGAAGTTGTGCGAAGTCAAAAGAATGTTAGGGGACAAGTTTGGATGGGACATGATATATCAAATTAAAGGTGGAGTTGTCTACTTCAAAACACATGAAGGACATTTCGAAAGATTGGTATTTGTTGTGCTCCTAAAATCAAAGCTACGAAAAAGTATGTCTATAGTCATAATTAAGAATAAAATATAATCTAATAAATAGAAATCATATAAAATAAAAAATTCCAATAATCACGGTGCTTACAACATTGGTTGTTGGGTTACCTGTTAGTGTATAGGGAGAGAAGCATTACAGTTTGGGGTTCCCAACAAGTGTAGAGTAGAGAGGGGCAGAGCAATATCAGGAATAGTACCAGTAAAACCTGTTTTACCTAAGGCAACAACAACATTCCTTGAATGGACTGCATTTAGGTTGTCTATCAATATCCGTACAGAAGTAGGTAATAGGAGAAAGGGACAACAGCATACTGATATGAGGCTAGTGTGTATGTGTCAGTAGAGGGCATGTGTATGCTTGTGTACCTTGTAAGTGTACCTATATGTGTATGTAGGTGGATGTCAATCATGTGTATGTATGTATATATAAATATGTGTGTGTGTCCACACATATCCAAGTAGGTGTGTAGTATGGATGACAGTAGATAGGAAGGCATGGAATCAGTAAAGTAGTTTATGGAAAGACAGTGGGTAATAGAAGGAGATTAATAGCAGCAGCAGTGAGGATCAACAAAGGCATTAGTTAAGAGTGCGAAATGTAATAACAAGTGTGTGTATCAAAGGTTGAGGTGAAGAATTGAAAAAGCAGGAATAACAACTGGACAGGGAGGATAGTTAAGGTGTGTAGGTGTGCTTGGGTTCTACAGGTTGTCAACGCTGAGGATTAGTGTCTAGTGTGAGTGGGTGTAAGGGGATTTAAGAGTAGTGAGAATGAGTGTCTATGAAGGTTTTTGGTGCACTTATAGAAATTCTACAGTACATTGAAAGGGTGTTGTGTGTACCTCTATAGAACATGTATCAATAGGAGAGCAACACAAGCTCTAGTAGTAAGTATCGATACACAAGACTAGCAGCAAGAGTCATCATGTACTAGTGTGTACATAGTGCCATAGGAGTGGGTCTGCATGTGTTTGATACCTTATTGTATCTATAGGAGTTTGTGTCAAGAGAGGGTAAGCAGTGTCAGGTGTTTAGAGGAGTGCAGGTAACCAAGAGCTAGGGTGTCTAGGACAGGGAGCAACATCAATTGCATGTGCAACAGATGTTGGGGTTTTTTCTTCCCTGCAACAGAGCAACATGAGTAAGAAGGAGAGGTAGGTAGGCCTGCACAAGTGAGGCAGCGGGGAGGTAGCCCTGCAGTCCATTTGAAGGCTCTTACCTGGCATGGCCTGTTTGTACACAAGTGTGCAGGGCTTGGTTGGCTAGACCTGTGAGTGTCCAGGTGGGAACTTGGGGCTTGCAACAGGGATTTAGCTTCCTGTTTGCACAGGCACAGGAGCAACAATAGGTAATAGATGGAATAGGGGAGGGCCTAATTGCACACAGATATCCTATGTGCAGTCCCTATGTGATCCATGTGTGTTAGTTTTAGAAAGGATAGGTATAGGCAAATAGGTAGAGGTGCATGTGTATATATAGCATGCGTTTTTTGTGTGTGTATAACTGAAAAGTGAAATAGGAATTAGATTAATGGAGTGTTTCATGTGTGAGTAAAAGGAGAGTGTGTAAAGTGAGTATAAGTGTCATGTGTAAGTATGGTGGGTGACAGGAGAGTGTGCACAGGCAATAGGAAAGGGGTAAAAAGTTAAGGTATATGGTATATGGTTTATTGATGTGAGTATATTGAGATGGGTTAAAGGGTATGATAGGATGTAGTGTATATAATATGAATGCATCTATATGTCATCTATAGTTAAGGTAATCATAGGGGTATAGCCTATAGCTATATATATGTATATATATGAATGGGGGATATAGTATGGGCATATGTTGACAACTGAAATTGAATGTAGGGCCTATATACATAGGGATAAATATACATATATACATACATATAGGACTATATAGTCATAAACTAAGTTATTTATATAGACGTAAGTATTATAGGACACATGTATATATATAGATATAGGAAGGGTAAGGGATGTGGAGGTTGGTAAGTTAAGATACTAGAGTGCCATTAGTATGGTTATATCTATATATCAAGTAGGCATAGAAGGATAGGGATTAGACATAGAAGGAATGGCATGGGCCTACCTATAGGATTGCAGAGATAGAGAAAACTCGTAAAGCCTCAAAAAGACTAGTTTGACCCTAGAGACAAGGTATTGACCTAGTTTGACTTTCAGGACCTAGATTAGACCTAGAAATCACATTTCAACTTAGATAACAATGATTATCATTCCAAATAATGTGTTGACATGATATTCCATATTTAGGTCTTTGAGACACCGAGACGGACACAGTTTGACATTCATTGCCCTGGACCGCAGGCGAGTTCTTTCCCTTTGATATTTTCTATATTTCTTGTATTTAGTATAGATATCCATGATCTCTGGACACATTTGTTACATGATTAGTATTTTTCGAATCCTGTCATGAGATATTATTCTCATATGTCTTGGCATACCCTGTACAAGCCCCATTATTATTCTTGTGCATTGTTAGACACCGATTCCTACGAAGGCTTGCGACCATCTCAGTGAATCCCGTGTCACAACGTACCATGGTTGGATCTACTATGCCAGTTAGGGGTGGGGAGTAGTAGTATAGATATGTTATCATGCCCTTCTAGTGTAAGATATTATTTCCTGTGAGTGTTAATCATACACCGCACATATGATTAACCAGGCCATAAATTTACGTACAAGTTCCTAAGTCGATCACATGTTAAAACTAGTACTCACTCACATAGATAGTATTTCCTTATTGCTGTACATGATGATTCCTATTCTCCTGTTTACTTACGATATTTCCATATATATTTGTTCATGTACATGTTTACCATATCTTGTATATTCTTTCTATTTATTGTTACATAGTCTTTATCATTTACTAGAATTGTTATTAAAAATGTACTACGCTCCAATCCTAACTGGATATATTTTTCAAACGACACTGATGACGGTTATCCTACTTATTACGGCCTACATGACGTGGTAGGCGTAGATCGAGAGACTCTGGTTCAAGAGGGTTTAGCTCCAACAGAGGATATTTACTTAGCGACTCACTTAGGCTAGATTACTTCTGGATTTGTCTCCAGTTAGAATCTTGGCCTATTTATTATTTTGAGACTTATATTTGAGAATTAGTGAGTCTTACATTATCTGGACTTGTATTATTTTTATGTTAGACTTCTCTAGATATGTCAAATCATGGTGTCGTTATCTTTTCATGTCATTTATCTTCCTTATAGTATTATGATTGAGTATGGATATATTGTCATTACTTGTCCTCCGTTTGGAGATGACTATCTTGACATGTTATGATATTTCTATTGTTAGTTAGTTTAGTAGACCTGGATAACATTCTACCGTCGATGCTGCGATATAGGCTGGGTGGGTCATGACAGGTACGCCTCGATTTGTGTGCCACGGGTCTCGAATTAGGAACCATAACTTTCTAAAGCCAAAATTACTGTTTAAATTTTATTTCAGAATATGATTAGGTTAAATTAGAATTTAGATGATTATTCTAGAATTAAACAAAATTAATTAGGTTAACCCATTAGCTACTTTCTATGACTTTTAGAATGAGATTTTATATCTAACTTGTGGTTATTCGTGCATGGGTTCGTGGTACGATAGTATGGTATGGTTTGATAGCTTCTAGGCCATAGGTTATCTTGTCATCAACATGTGAAACTAGTTCGTTCAAGAATGCTGGCAAGTACACTATTGATTTATGTTCTATTACAATATAATGCTAATCTTTACTGTGTTTCATTGAGTATCCAGTTAAGACACGATTGTGACATGATAGGCTTGTTGTATCATTGCTCGTTTATCGAATGTTGAGTGAGTCATGAGGAAAATACTCGGTGGGTATGAGAACAAACCTAATGAATGTTAATGTAGATAGCTAAATCATATACCTCACGTATGGGTTAATCGTACCTTATATTGTGGATAGCCATCTATATGATGTGTCGTATGAGCCTAGTCGTTCACATGTCGAAAGGTATTTCAAATGCACTGTCTGTTTAATTTGTACATGTTCATTGCTAGTTGTCTCGTTCATACATGTTCTTGTTAGTGATTTCTTCTACATGTTTATTATTTCGAGTTTATATGCATATTTCATTTATTCTCTACTGCATATATACTTATCTAGCTTATTTTGTATTAAGTTACATTATTACAATAGGGTTGTACTTTACTCATTTTTTGCCTTGATCGTATAGGGGAGATAGAGATCTTGGAGGCCGACCATAGATTCTAGATAGCTTAGATAGTTCTTTTATTTAAATATTTAGCTGGTTTTTTTCCGAATATTATTTTAATATATTATCAGATTTATAAATGGAATAGTTGTTGTAAGTAAGCAGTTATACATGATTTTGTTGTATTTGAGATTGACATTATGGTCTAGACAGCGTACTACCACCGATGTTGCGGCGTAGCCTGGACTTGGCTATGTACTCGTATCTCAAAAATTTGGTACGGGTTGTGACAAGTTTTTATGGTGGCCCATGCAAGTCTGTTTTTGCAAAATTATGCGAACTCGTGATAGTGCTTAATTTAGTCGTATTATTACAAGCCTGCGACTAGGAAGTGCTCATTCATAATTTGGATTGATTTAATTTTAGAAGAATGGCTAGGACTAGGTATACCATAGAAAAGTCCTTATTCAATTTGATAGTTGGGTAGTTAAGGTTGTAAAATAGGCCACGTGATTTAGGTAGAAATTTATTGAATTATAAACCCTATTAGATATTTGAGGAATTTTCATAGAAGGATATACTATTGCACTTTGATTTAATGGTATGATCAAAGGTGGGTAGACTGTTCGCCTGGTAAATTATGACTTCTTAGGTTTCAATTCCTAATCTTGATAATTTGTGCAATTTTATTTTTGCCTTCTCTAAACATCGCCATTCATAAGTCCGTATTACTTATTTATTTTCCATTAGCCATGAGTAATTATTTTTTTAAGAGTCAATATTTTAGTGCCATCCATTGAGTTTGAGCCTAGTCTGATTCAATTATCCATATATTAATTTCGAGTCGTTTTGTTGAAATTTAAGATATATATGATTTATATCTCTTGTCTTCGATCGTTTTCTTCCTAATCAATCGTATGATTTTTCAAAAATTAATACTTTCACTTTAAGGACAGATACTTGCACATTTTCTATCATTATTATCTTGGAACTTGAATTTCTGGAAGCTCCTTTAAAATAAATTCTTATGGACAGAGTTTGAAAGAATATTCGGTAAACTTACAATGGCAAGGCAGATGCGCACTATCACCATTTATCTGAATTATCGAGACTGCGGGTTCACTGCCGCTAGCAGCACACTTGCAAGACATGACCCCTAAGTTGAAAAAAATTCATATAAGCTTAGGTTATCGAATATTATTAAAACTATGCCCCGAGTTGTCCTATTTGATCTTGAGTTATTATGTCAATATTGGATAAAGTTAATAGAATATTCGATACCATATCATATTTGAGTCATAAAACCAAGGGTTTACTGCAGCCAGATGTACACTAGCGAGGCATAAATTCTCGGTAAGACGACTTCTTATATACATACGATTTTCGAATATTATAGAGATTACATCTTTTTTGGCATATGACTATTGATTTTTATGGTTCGCAATTTCATGCACTCTCACTTAAATTTTGATTTAGTTGTTCCTTTCATTTCTTGAACCTTTCTTTCTTATTTTTTTTATTTTTGTATCATTATTAGGTTTCCTAGAAATGATTTAAACCTATTTTGATTCTATTCTACTGGATTCACAATCGTTACTAGATTCTGATTCCATGACGCGCCAGTCACATCTTATCTTAGATTTCAATTCTATCCGCGATTATGCTTATTTAATTTTAATCATTAATCATATTATTTTCTTGATTATATTCTTAATCATGCCTATTCATATTATTTGAAATTTTGAGGACAAATTTTTTCTAATGTGGGTAGATTTGTAATCTATGTTACCGTTTCAAATTTTGTTTATTTTAAATATTCATGTTAGAAAATTTTAACTAAGGATTTGATTTTGGGATCACAAGGAGGTCATACCTAAGCCTATAGGTGAAGTATGATAAAATTAGGTAACTTATAGTCTCTATCGCCTCCAGGTTGCCCTATATATTGTTTATCAATTTTATATTTTTCTAGAATTTTTTGATATTTTTTGGTATTTAATATTTAACTATTTATTATTTTTAATGAATTTCAAGATTTACTGTAAAGTCATTCGAAGTTATTTTGAGACCAAATATTTTTGGGCTTTAGATGGCTAGAAATTTTATATAATATTTTTTGATTTTTTGAATTTTTTTGGATTTTTTTGAGATTTTTGATAATTAAAACCTATAGAATTTATTTTTCCATAGACTTTTGGGATTTCTTGTGGTGTCACGAGATGATACTTTAAGGCTAAACTTTTTATTTAGTCTCTAGACACCTAGAAATATTTTTAAATTTTTTTGGGGATTTTTCTGAGATTTATTTGGATTTATTTGGAGTTAAAATAAATTTTTCATCAATTTTTGTGATTTAATTAATAAATACACAGTCAACCACCCGAGTGGGCCCACCTATCGGCGCCCAAGCTGAGCCGCCTCCTTTTCCATATATATATATATATATATATATATATATATATATATATATATATAATATTATATATAATATATATATATATATATATTCAAAATTCTATTATTTAATTCCAGCCTCCTTTGTGGTTTCATCTTAGAGATCCTTAAATTCGGGGAGCAATTGCGATCAACTTCTTCCGAATATAATTTTTTTATGGAATTTAATGTATGAGTTTCTGGAAAATTATTTGAGTGTCAGTTGTCCAAAAATTGATGCGTCGTACTGTTTTTGAGATTCTGGGAGATCCCGAACTCCGTTTTGCGATTATTTGAAGTTTTGGAAGCTGACACGAAGATCTACAATATATTTTTTTCCAGAAATTTATAAATTCGTTTATTATTTTATTTATTTCTTTGAACTCAGATTTGACCGGTGATTCCCCAATTTGGTCGTAGTTAGCCATAACAGCGATAACTTTTGACCAAATAGTAAGTTAGTGGCACGGTCGATTCCACTGCACTCGTGACACTAAATCTAGTAAATGCACCCTCAAATCATTGAGTTTGTAATGTTTGACTAGTTACAACGTACATCTCGATTTGCATGCCAGGGTCCCGAATTAGGAATCTTAACTTTCTAAAGCCAAAATTAGTTTTTAAATTTCATTTCAGAATATAATTAGACTAATTAGGATTTTAGATGGTTTATTCCAGAATTAAATATAATTAATTAGGTTAACCCATTAGTTCCTTTCTATGACTTTTAGAGTAAGATTTTAGATCTAATTATGGTTATTCGTACACGGTTCATGGTACAATGGTATGGTATGGTTTGATAGCTTCTAGGCCAGTGTTCATCTTGTCATAAATTTGTGAAACCAGTTCATTCAGGAATGCAGGCAAGTACACTATTGCTTTATGTTCTTATTATTTATAATGCTAATCTTTATTGTGTTTCATTAAGTATCTAGTTGAGACACGATTGCGACACGCTAAGCTTGTTGTATCATTGCTCATTTATTGATTTTTTAGTGAATCGGGGGGAAAATACTCAGTAGGTATGTTAAGAAATCCCAACGAATGTTAATGTGGATAGCTAAGTCATACACCTCACGTATGGGTTAGTCGCACCTTATAATGTGGATAGCCATCTATAAAATGTATCGTATTAGCCTAGTCGTTCACATGTCGAAAGATATTTCAAACATACTGTCTGTTTAACTTGTGCATGTTCATTACTAGTTGTCTCATTCATCCATGTTCTTGTTAGTGGTTTCTTGTACATGTTTAATGTTTTCAGTTCATATATATATTTTCCTTATTCTCTACTTCATCTTTACTTGTCTGGCTTATTTTGTATTAAGTCACATTATTGCAATAGAGTTGTACTTTGCTCCTTTCCTGACTGGATCGTTGCAACTGCAGGCTATGGGCTTTGAGGCTTATTTATTTATTTATTTTAAATATTTGGACTGGGCTTTGGGTTTTAGGCCGGGATAAATATGTATTTTGGAACCTATAATATCTGTTTTGGGCTGGGTAGTATATATGTACGTATTATTATAAATCCATGTATATATATTTAGTTAAATACTATATTTTATTGCTATTATTAATATATTATTTTGTTATTGATTATTATTATTGTTATTAGTATTTTGTACTCTAATTAAATTGTAATTTAAAATCTAATGTTAATATCTAGGTTTTAATAGAAATGTTTGTTAATAATTTTGTTAATATCTAGGTTTTAAAAATATTATTAATAATGACTTATTTTGATTAGCTACTTTTTGCTAATATTGCTAGTCATGTTTTATAAATATTAATTATTATTACTATTTAGTTTCCAATCAATTAGTTATTAGTATTACATTTTTAGCTAGCTAAATTATTGTGAGAAGAATATAGATAGTTTTGGGGCTTTTATAAATATATATACTATGCATTAAAACTTTATAAAAAGGGTTATATGCATAGGTATTTTTATATTAGTGTATTTTCTTAATATGGGTCCTTGTATAAATATAAAGGATTTTTCCTTGGTTTTCGAGGTATTTATCTAAAGCTATTTTTGACTAATAAAATATATAGTTTTGAATACTATAAATTGTAAAACCCCTAAATTTCGACTATATTTTTTTTCGATCTTGGTACTGATTTAAATTTTTTTTGTATTGTACGTCGCGTAGTCGTATTGTACGTCACGCGCGAAGTTCATTTTTCGAATTTGCTCGACGAGTGCGAATATGTGCGAGTGTACATAATTTTGAAAAATATTTTTATTTGTATGGTTTCAAAATAATATGCATAATAATTATTTTGTTAGCATTCCAAAATTTTCAAGTTTATTATTTATTTATAAAGTCTTTCATTTATACAGCTACAATAAAAAATAATTCTTCTTATAAAACTTTATTTAGAAAAATATATTTATGTAAATATTATTTGGTCATAGATCAATATTTCGTAATTATTTATTAGTTTATTTTTAAATAATAATGTAATTTTCAAAATTATTATTATTAGTATTTTTGGAAAATATATTTTTGAATTATTATGGCAATTTAAATCTTGATTTATTCTATGGATTATTTAAATAATTAAAATAATACCTATAATTTGAAATTTGATTTACCTTATCTAATTTTAAGTTAAAGTTGGAATTTAATTGGATTTAAATTGGATTTGGATTTGGATTTGGATTGGATTTGAATTTGATTTAAATTATTAGTAGCTAATTATCTACTTGGGTTTAAACTACTCATAACCCTTATCCAACTGGAAATTCCCACATCCTATAAATAGGCAGGTACTCCTCCATGAATTGCTACCATTCACAAATTTCACAACAAAATTTTTCCAAGTCCGTGCATCGTGTCGGTGTCCATCCAAAGTCTTATTCTATTTTTTTACACATACAAATTCATCTTTCGTGTCGGACACACCCGACACTAACGAATCCCTAACCCTAAGCCCTGTCCCGGTTCCCCCGATCCCTGGCCGAAAACCCGCCGCCACATCCGACACCGTCCTGTCCACCAAACAACACCACCGTCATCACAACCACCACCGCCACAGCCTACACCACTTCATCCACCACCACCCTAGACAGCCACCGTCACCAATCCCCGACCACCACAAAACGCTCGCCCACTCCGGCCATTATCACCAAGACACCCCAGACCACCGTCCTTGGCCGACGCCACCACCGACGCTGCCATCGTCCTGCCGCCAACACTACCATCATTTCCACTGTCAGCAACCGTCGCCACCGCTAACCACCACCATCACCGGCGAACCATACACAACTCTCCGTCCATCACAACATCGCAACCATAACAGGACGAAGGAAAGACAAAAATACCAACCTAGATCCGTCGCAGACCACATGCGTACACCCTCTGCCCCACCGAGGCGTCGCCGTCTCCTCCACCAAAATCCTCTCCGCCGTGCTCGAGGATCTCGTCGGAGCCCTAGCCATGTGCTCCGTAGATCTCGGCTATCACCGGCGCTGCAGCGTGATCACAGCGAGCCTCGAGCAGCCGCGCACCACTCTTCTCCGGTGAACTTCGCCGTCCAGCCCGTCCGCCCAGACTCCAGCCGCGCCCGGTTGACTTTCCCCCCCGAGCCACCGCTGAACCCTCTCCGAACCCCCATCGCCGGACCACCCACGACCGCCTTCCTCCGCGGCCAGCGCCCTCACCCGTCCTCCGCGCGTGGGCGTCTCGTCCCTCTCTGCCGCGCCGTGCCAGCCATGGCCGGCCACGCACGCGCAGCTCAGCCGGAAAACCCTTCTTTTCTCCGTGCTCATAGCCGTCCTCCGCCGCCCCCTCTACTCTCTCGACCGCCTGCGCGCACCGAGAGCTCCCCAAACCCGCCGCCCTTCTCACCGCCGCCGGATCGCCCTCTCCGCTGACGAAATCCCCCAAAGCCCCGCCTGAGCTGCCTCTCCGACCTAACCCCCGCCTCTCCTCCCACCGCCAGGGCCCCCTCCGACTTCCTTTCTCCGATCATCTCTCCCACGCCGCCGATCTCAGCCTCTCTTTCTCTTTCCTTTCTCCGAGCTCCTTTCCTACTCTCTCTCTTCTTCTTTGAAGTTCCCCTTTTCTTAAGAACTAAACAGCAGTCACACTTATGAGTTATATGATTTTTTTTTACTATTAATTTTTTTGTTTTGTTTGTTGTGGCCAGTATTGTTTTGGTTGTTTTTTTTTCTATCTTATTTTCATAGTAATAATAATAATAATTACTATTATTATTATCATCAACAGTAAGACATATGTATGTAAGATACCACTATATATTAATTACATTGTTATTTTTATTATTATTATTATTATTATTATTATTATTATTATTATTATATATTGTTAAAAAGTTTTATCATTATCATTATTATTATCTTTAGTATTTTGTTGCATTAAATAAATATATAATAATTTCCAAATTATTTTGGTAACAAAAGTATATTGATGCGTTAATATATACGTCATTTCAAAAATTAATTTCAAAGCTTAAAAATTATTACTATATTGTTTTATGGTATTTTAAAATATAGTCTATGACCTAAAATCATATTTTTGACTAAATTGAATTTTTAGCTCTAAAAGGATTATTCAATATTTTTACGTATTTTAAGTGTTTAACTAAATTAGTGTCATATTATTTTGTATTATTTATGGCATTTTATAAAAAAATTATATTTTGATAAAAATTAGTTTTTAGCCTAAATTATTATCTTATATTTTTAGATAATATTTTGTAATATTTTGGATAAAGGAAAAAGCTAGTTTTATTTATAATTGATTGTCAAACATAATTTCCAAATAAAAGGTATTTTATAAAATGGTTATGGATATTTTATTATACTAAATTTATCAAATATTTATTCTTTGTCCATAACCAAATCCTTCATAATCTTCTTGCAAATCTGGACTACCTTATGTCCACCCTAACCAACTTGACCCTTCTGGACCCAATGGAACTGTCCGTGCCACCACCCGAGATCACCATGTATAGTTATTACACCAAAGTCGAACTTTGTGCCACCTGTATTGTACCACACCAGGCAGCTAACCAAGCGACTCAACAGGCAAGTATACCTTGCTAATTAACTGTCAAATTATTTATTTTCTGAATTATTTATTTTGTTTTATATTGTTAGTTTCTTATGTTATAAACTGCGCGTCCAAGCCACACTTGGGTGCAAGCGACTTTATTAGTCGTTACTTTATTTTAAGCATGACTTAGTTTAGCGGACTACCTTCTTGTTGGAGATATCCTTATATCTCCTTTGGCTGTGACACCCATACTACACGGTTTGAGACATGTTGCTAGGGGAACGACTTATTGACTAGCTATCTCTAAAGTCGTGTGACGGATAGATGATCATAACTGCTATGACTAGGGTTTTAGAGACTCAAGCAGTTACAAAACTAGACGAACCATGGACATGACTTGAACAGTGTGGGAAATATTGGGGGAGGATAGTCGCTAGTGCGTATGGGAATCCAAACAGGTAAACCACAGTCTCCGGATGGAACTGTGGCGATATATTTGCAGATACCCTCTGACCTTTTGGACGTTACGGCCGGATACAGATGACTAGATGCCAGTTACGTACACATAGCCTAAAATCCCACCCATACGTATGAAAGTTGTCCTCTAAATTGCACATTAGGCGGTTAGAATCTCCTTTGCATATTTATGTCTAGTTTATATATTATTTTATTATTCTGACAGTTCATATTAGCTTGTTCTTCCTGTATCTTGCTACGTCCGTCTGAGGACCTAATTTTTCACCAGGTGTGTGTTCATGTCTTCCGCAGGTATTCTAGCCAAGGCCGCGATTCTCTCTATTCTTTCAAAGACGATTGCGCTTGGTTTATCTTGCCATTTTTATCGCTCGATTTATTGTACATTTCTTTCATTGGGATAGTTGGTAGTGGACTTTGTCTCCGTCCAACGATTGTATTATAAATATTCGAGTTGATTTTATATTATATTTCTTTTCATTGTGGATGAGATTTAGTTTATCTTGGATTACTGCATTTTACAGCTTATGTATTCATACGAGACCTACGTACTTTGTATGAATACAGCTGGCATGTCTACGTACTTAGTCCTACGTATTTTGGGACTGGGGCGCTACATGTTTTTGTGGTGGCCCATGCAGGTCTAGAAAAATTGTTTGATTACTTTACTATACCAAATGTCACCCCCAGTTTTCGAATTAGGGGTATTTTCATCATTTTTTCAAGTTTTATAATTTTTATGAATTTTATTTGATTTTATGTGATTTTTTGGGATTTATTTGGGTTGGTTTGGATTTTATCCAATTCGGACTCAAATTGGAGACCCGGGTAGCCTGGACCCTAGTGGGATCCCCATACTAGCTGGACTTAGCCCACATACCATCATAATTAGGTTAGAAATTTTAAACCCTATTTTTTATGGCTTAATTAGTCATTTTAGAGCTTAATTGGTTGATTAGGAACAAACCGAACCAAACCGAATTCAATTTGAACCTAAACCAAGTCTAACGGGTTGGGGGCTTATTGGATCCCCAACCCAAACCCATTAGCCACACATGGCCGGCCACAAGAGGCAGCCACCCCCTTCTCTTCTCCATTAAGCAATCTCTCTCTCTCAAATTAAATTTCTCTCTCAAGCTTCTCTCTTCCTCAAGCAACCCAAACCTAGGTGAGCTCATTAAACCTCCATTAAATCCTCTTTGCTTAATTTTCCTTCACAACAAATGTAGAGGGAACCTTCCTCTACACTTTGCCCATAATTTTATGGGTTTTTCCTAAAAATCTAGGTTAGAAATTATTGGGGTTTTTCTATTTTAAGTGGTATATATATATATATATATATATATATATATATATATATATATATATATATATATATATATATATATATATATGTGTGTGTGTATATATATATATATCTATTTACATGTGTGTGTCTATGTATTTATATTTACATGTATATGTGTGTGTAAGTATATATATATATATATATATAGAATATATATATGTGTATGTATCTAGATAGATAGATGGATATGAGTATATATATATATATGTGTATATATATATATATATATATATATATATATATATATATATATATATATATATATATATATATATATATATATATATATATTTTTATATATATAGATAGATATATATTATATATATATATAAAGGGAGATGAGAGCAGCAGGGGTTTGCTGTGGGGGGGGGGGGGGGAATGAGCTGCTGCCCCCCCCCCCCCCCACAAACCGAGCAGCAGCAGCAGTTTTGCCAGCAGCAGCAGCAGCCTATAGGGCAGCAGCAGCAGTAGCTTTAGGCAGCAGCAGTAGCAACTAACCCCCTCCCACATAGCCCCCTATATCCCCCTCCTATATACATATATAGTTATATATATATAGATACGTATATATAAGTGTATATATATATGTATATGGGTAGATAACTAGATGAATATGAGAAGAAGTTAGAAGTTAGAATATAAGAAGAAGTTTAGAAGAAGTAGGAGAAGAAGTTTAAGAAGAATAAGAAGAATGAAGAGTAGAGTAGAGAATGAGAGAATAGGAAAAGAATGAGAAGGAGTTAGAAGAAGAAAGAATTAGAAGGAGTTAGGAAGAGGAAATTGGAAGGGAAGAATGAGAGGAAGGAATTAGAAGAAGGAGAATTAGAAAAGGAATGAAAATTAGAAGAATAGGTTTTAGGAGGAATCGAGTTAGAGGGCGAATTTGAGTCCGGAGTATCGGATCGCGATGAAACTTGACGTAGGCCTAGGATACGTGATTTAGATTTTGCGGGTAGGCTCCCGAGTTGAAATCGGGGTTCTAGGACGTCGGTATCGTGCCGTATCAGCGCGTATCTTGAAATATTCAAGATTTTGACAATGGGCCGTATCATGGACCGAATGTCCACGTTACCTAGGTATTTTGGTAGATATTATATGTATAGGCTAGTATCATACTACCTTGGGAAGATCGGGTCAAAATATCAAGCGTGGGTAGGTTAACTAGCTAATCGCCGAAGTTGGATTTTTTTGCCCTTTTTAAGGGTAAAATAGGAATTTGGCCTATGGCCAAGAAATGGGTTTCAAAGTCCAAGATGGACTTCGATATGGGTTGTATAGGTTGTTAATGATTAGAAATAGTCGCCTAGACCTAGTCTTGACCCCGGTTGACCACAGTTGACTTTTTTTAGACCAAAAGTCAACTATGGGTCAACACTTTACCCAATTTAGTCCCAAACTCCATTAAACTTGTGTAGTTGACCGAAAGTCAACTATTAGTCACCATTGACCTAGGATTGACCTAGGGTTGACCAGAGTTGACCACGGTTGACCAGAGTTGACCAGTTGACCAAAAGTTAACTGTAAGTCAACCGTTGACTCAAATCGACCTAGATTAATTTCGTTTGACTTGCATTGACCCAGTATGACCTAGCTAGACCTAATATGACTTAGTTTGACTCCGTACAACATAGTTTGATGTGACTTGACCTAGAATAACCTAATAGGATTTAAATTGATTTGACTTTATTTCCTAAGTATAGTATTGATACGTCTTGTTCTCTATAGGTCCTCGAGACGCTGCATTTGCTTCGGTTGACGTACCATATCATATTTTAGGCGAGTACATTCTCTGACACTTTTCCAATTTATAATGATTGTTATGATTCATGTAATTAGTGTGGATATGCTTGTTCTCGACACATTGGTCACACGGATTGGTATTCATGGATCCCGACATGAGATGTTATTCCTCGTTATCTTGGTATATCTTGTGCAAGCCCCCTTGTAGTTCTTGTACAGTATATGGACACCGATTCTCGAGGAGACTTGCTCCTTTCTCGTAGAATCCTGTGTCATAACGTGTCTTGCTTGTATCCACTCTACCAATCGGGAACGGGGAGTACTAGTGTAGATGTGTGGTCATTACCCACCTTGTTTATTCTTGTAGACCTTGAATGCTACCAATCCTACACTCCACGTGGGATTGGCTGATCATAACCTTGTGCAGACCCAATCCGGCCACATGTTGTAGCTAGTATTCACACACCTAGATATATGATTCTTGATTTCTTGTACATGCCATGATCAGTTTACTTGCCTTGTTATAGCTCTAGATTTATAGCTTACCTTGCCATGATACTCACATGTATATTCCATGATTTTCTTGTATATACTCTCTATTTACAGTCTTATAGCTTTTGTCATATCTTGTGAACTGTTGTTAGTAGTTTGTACTCGTTCCATCCTGACAGGATATGTTAAAAATATTACAGATGCAGACGAGGGAGACTATTCTACCTACTACGGTCCGGATGATGTAGTGGGCCTAGACCTGGAGACTTTGGTCCAGCAGGGCTTAGCTCCGCCTGGCGAGACCTTACCCCTTACTTAGTTAGAGTAGGTCTTTTATACTGGATATTGTCTCCAGCTGCTTTTGAGACTTTTTGTTATTATGGACTGTATTAGAGACTTGGACTTGTAAATATTCTTTGTGTTGGACTGGACAGGTTATATATTATTTTATCGTCTTGTTGTCTTTTTATTTCAGTCTTTACTTTGTTATCTTAGAGTCGTGATTGAGTACTCGTATATATATTTATTGCTTGTCCTCCGTTCGGAGTTGATCATATTCTCGACAGGTTTTTGTTATATATATAAACTGTTTAGAAGTAGAAAAATCTACAGCGTTCCACGCCGATTTTTCGGTAAGGGCTGGGCGTTGTCACGTCACGTGCCCTTTTAGCGGGTGCGGGTCGTGACACGTTTTAGTGGTGGCCCACGCAGGTCCTGAAGTCGCAATTAGTGCGATGTCGTAGTGGCGCTCGACTTATAGTGCTATTACGAGCCTGCGGTACGTATCTAGGATAGGCTATAGGCTAAGAGTGCTCAATCACAGTAGAATCTTTTCTTGCTTATCTTGCTTACCGTCTTTGATTTTGATTTACTGCATTCTAGCTGTCCTCCCTTGATATTGCCTTCATGTGCCATATTGATATCTTCTTTTCAATTTGTCTCCAGGATAGTTATGACTAACTCTCCTGGCGAGGAGCACGGGGAGACGGAGAGGTCTGCCACCTCTGGCGGGCAGGCTCCGGTCACCTCCCCTACAGATGGGACTTCTGTTGGAGCTCTCGGAGGTACTCCTCCAGCTACCTCGATGACAGTCCCTGGGGTTGCGGGTGCTCTTCCCGTAGTGCCGGGAGCTGTCGTGGGCGCTCTTCCTCCTCATGCGCAGCGGATTCCTCCGCCAGTTGCAGGCATACTTCTACCTCCACCTCCTCTGCCTACAGATATGGGGCAGATGCTTACCTTCCTCTAGCAGATACTGGAGACTCAGAGAGCCCAGACCGAGGCTCAGCAGAGGCAGACAGACGCGATGCGTCAGGGCATGGAGGATGCCCATCAGTTGGCCCTTACAGCCGTGGAGCAGAGGGCTCCTCATTCGGGGACGCGACCGAGGTACGGAGATATCCAGGACTTCAAGAAGCTCGGGCCCCGTGACTTTAGCGGGACCGAGGGTGTGGTCTATGCAGACGATTGGCTCGAGGATATCGAGCGGCAGATGAGGGCCTCCCGCCTGACAGACGACCTGAAGGTCAAGGCGGTAGGTTTGTAGTTGCTAGACATTGCATGCACCTGGTTCAGAAACGAGCTAGTCCTAGCTGGAGAGGGCCGTACTTGGACAGAGTTCAAGCTCCTCTTCAAGGAGAAGTTCTTTTCCCCCACGGACAAGATTGACCTGGTGCGACAGTTCCAGGATCTGCAGCAGGGCAGTCTATCTGTGGAGGAGTACGCAGCAGAGTTCGGCCGTCTGAGCCGATACGCAGAGTACATGGTTCGAGACCCGGAGATCAGGGCGAGCCATTTCAGGGAGGGGCTGACTTGGGATATCAAGATCCACATTCCCTCTTTCTATGAGACTTATACCCATATCTACACGGAGGCCCGCAAGGTAGAGCGGGAGTGGGGCTTGAAGCCCAAGAGGGAGCGTAATCTTTTCTCGGGGGCTAGTAGCAGCACAGGGGCTGCTAAGCGCCCTCAGCTTCAGCATCGTTCCTTCCAGCATCCCCAGCCGCAGGTGCAGGCCAGAGCACCGGTTCAGCAGCAGGTGCAGCACACTCAGCAGAGGCAGGCACAGCATGGGGCTCCTTGCGGCTACTGCAAGAAGTCCGATCACATCTGGGAGGTCTGCCGGAAGAGGCTGGGCTTGTGCCTCTATTACGGGGAGGATGGACATCAGTTGAGAGATTATCCTATGAACCATCGCCGTGCAGCTCAAGGAGCACAGGGTAGGCCACCTATGGCACTGCATCACGCCCTCCACCATCAGCGGGATATACCTCGCCAGGACAGGGCTTTTGCGATGGCAGTTGAGGATCCTGCACGTATTGGACTAGGAGGTAGGGTCTTGCTCTTTCTTTTACTTGTTCTCTCCGCCTGTTGATTGGTTATTGCTTTCTTAGTACCTTTAGTTGCATATGTGATGATCATACTAGATTAAATAGAAACCCCAAGGAAGACTGCAATAATACGATACTGTAGAGATTTAACACCATGCATGTGTTCTGATTTCCTGGGTTACATGTTATATAACTTAGGATAAAAATTAGTAGACCTTGATTGTTGGGTGCTTGACTTAGAGAAGAGTATGACCGTTTGAATTTCGAGGACGAAATTTTTTAAGGAGGGTAGATTTGTCACCCCCAATTTTCGAATTAGAGGTATTTTCATTATTTTTTAATTTTTATAATTTTTAGGAATTTTATTTGATTTTATGTGATTTTTTGGGATTTATTTGGGTTGGTTTGGATTTTATCCAATTCGGACTCAAATTGGAGACCCGGGGTAGCCTGGACCCTAGTGGGACCCCCATACTAGCTGGGCTTAGCCCATATACCATCATAATTAGGTCAGAAAATTTAAACCCTATTTTTCATGGCTTAATTAGTCATTTTAGAGCTTAATTGGTTGATTAGGAACAAACCGAACCAAACCGAATTCAATTTGAACCTAAATCAAGTCTAATGGGTTGGGGGCTTATTGGATCCCCAACTCAAACCCATTAGCCACACATGGCCGGCCACAAGAGGCAGCCCCCCTTCTCTTCTCCATTAAGCAATCTCTCTCTCTCTCAAATTAAATTTCTCTCTCAAGCTTCTCTCTTCCTCAAGCAACCCAAACCTAGGTGAGCTCATTAAACCTCCATTAAATCCTCTTTGCTTAATTTTCCTTCACAATAAATGTAGAGGGAACCTTCCTCTACACGTTGCCCATAATTTGATGGGTTTTTCCTAGAAATCTAGGTTAGAAATTATTGGGGTTTTTCTATTTTAAGTGGTATATATATATGTTTTTTTAAAGTGGTATATATATATATATATATATATATATATATATATATATATATATATATATATATATATATATATATATATATATATACTTACACACACATATACATGTAAATATATATATATATATACATATATATATATATATATATATATATATATATATATATATATATATCTATTTACATGTGTGTGTCTATGTATTTATATTTACATGTATATGTGTGTGTAAGTATATATATATATATATATATATATATATATATATATATATATATATATATATATATATATATATAGATATAATATATATATGTGTATGTATCTAGATCTCATATCCATCTATCTATCTAGATACATACACATATATATATTATATATACATATATATATATATATATAATATATATATATATATAATATATATATATAATATTATATATTATATATATATACATATATAATATATATATATATTATTATTATATATATAATATAATATATATATATATATATTATATATATATTAAAATATTATATATATATATAATTATATATAATAATATATATATATATTAAAATATATATATATATATATATATATATATATATATATTATATATATATATATAATTTATATATAGATAGATATTTATATATTATATAAAGGAATATGAGAGCAGCAGGGGTCTGCTGTGGGTGGGGGGGGGGGAAAGAGCTACTGCCCCCCCCCCCCCCCCCCCCACAAACCGAGCAGCAGCAGCATTTTGCCAGCAGCAGCACCCTATAGGGCAGCAATAGCAGTAGCAACTAACCCCCTCCCCATAGCCCCCTATATCCCCCTATATACATATATAGTTATATATAAGATACGTATATATAATGTATATATATATATGTATATGGGTAGATAACTAGATGAATATGAGAAGAAGTTAGAATATAAGAAGAAGTTTAGAAGAAGTAGGAGAAGAAGTTTAAGAAGAATAAGAAGAATGAAGAGTAGAGTAGAGAATGAGAGAATAGGAAAAGAATGAGAAGGAGTTAGAAGAAGAAAGAATTAGAAGGAGTTAGGAAGAGGAAATTGGAAGGGAAGAATGAGTGGAAGGAATTAGAAGAAGGAGAAGTAGAAAAGGAATAAGAATTAGAAGAATAGGTTTTAGGAGGAATCGAGTTAGAGGGCGAATTTGAGCCCGGAGTATCGGATCGCGATGAAACTTGACGTAGGCCTAGGATACGTGATTTAGATTTTGCGGGTAGGCTCCCGAGTTGAAATCGGGGTTCTAGGACGCCGGTATCGCGCCGTATCAGCGCGTATCTTGAAATATTCAAGATTTTGACAACGGGCCGTATCATGGACCGAATGTCCACGTTACCTAGGTATTTTGGTAGATATTATATGTATAGGCTAGTATCATACTACCTTGGGGAGATTGGGTCAAAATCAGCGTAGTAGGTTAACTAGCTAATCGCGAAGTTGATTTTTTTGCCCTTTTTAAGGGTAAAATAGGAATTTGGCCTATGGCCAAGAAATGGGTTTCGAAGTCCAAGATGGACTTCGATATGGGTTTATAGGTTGGTAATGATTAGAAATAGTCGCCTAGACCTAGTCTTGACCCCGGTTGACCATGGTTGACTTTTTTAGACCAAAAGTCAACTATGGGTCAACACTTTACCCAATTTAGTCCCAAACTCCATTAACTTGTGTAGTTGACCGAAAGTCAACTATTAGTCACCATTGACCTAGGATTGACCTAGGGTTGACCAGAGTTGACCACAGTTGACCGGTTGACCAGTTGACCAAAAGTCAACTATAAGTCAACCGTTGACTCAAATCGACCTAGATTAATTCCGTTTGACTTGCATTGACCCAGTATGACCTAGCTAGACCTAATATGACTTAGTTTGACCCGTACAACCTAGTTTGACATGACTTGACCTAGAATGACCTAATAGGATTTAAATTGATTTGACTTTATTTCCTAAGTATAGTATTGATACGTCTTTTCTCTATAGGTCCTCGAGACGCTGCATTTGCTCCGGTTGATGTACCATATCATATTTAGGCAGTACATTCTCTGACACTTTTCCATTTATAATGATTGTTATGATTCATGTAATTAGTGTGGATATGCTTGTTCTCGACACATTGGTCGCACGTATTGGTATTCATGGATCCCGACATGAGATGTTATTCCTCGTTATCTTGGTATATCTTGTGCAAGCCCCCTTGTAGTCTTGTGCAGTATATGGACACCGATTCTCGAGGAGACTTGCTCCCTTCTCGTAGAATCCCGTGTCATAGCGTTGCTTGGATCCACTCTACCAGTCGGAGACGGGAAGTACTAGTAGATGTGTGGTCATTACCCACCTTGTTTATTCTTGTAGACCTTAAATGCTACCAATCCTACACTCCACGTGGGATTGGCTGATCATAACCTTGTGCAGACCCAATCCGGCCATATGTTGTAGCTAGTATTCACACACCTAGATATATGATTCTTGATTTCTTGTACATGCCATGATCTGTTACTTGCCTTGTTCTAGCTCTAGATTATAGCTTACCTTGCCATGATACTCACATGTATATTCCATGATTTTCTTGTATATACTCTCTATTTACAGTCTTATAGATTTTGTCATATCTTGTGAACTGTTGTTAGTAGTTTGTACTCGTTCCATCCTGACAGGATATATTGAAAATATTACAGATGCAGACGAGGGAGACTATTCTACCTACTATGGTCCGGATGACGTAGTGGGCCTAGACCTGGAGACTTTGGTCCAGCAGGACTTAGCTCCGCCTGGCGAGACCTTACCCCTTGCTTAGTTTAGAGTAGGTCTTTTATACTGGACATTGTCTCCAGCTGCTTTTGAGACTTTTTGTTATTATGGACTGTATTAGAGACTTGGACTTGTAAATATTCTTTGTGTTGGACTGGACATGTTATATATTATTTTATCGTCTTGTTGTCTTTTCATTTCAGTCTTTACTTTGTTATCTTAGAGTCGTGATTGAGTACTCGTATATATATTCATTGCTTGTCCTCCGTTCGGATTGACCATATTCTCGACAGATTTTCGTTATATATATAAACTGTTTAGAAGTAGAAAAATCTACAGCGTTCTACGCCGATTTTTCGGTGAGGGCTGGGCGTTGTCGCGCCACGTACCCTTTTAGCGGGTGCGGGTCGTGACACCGAACAAGCCTGCGAATAGGATTAGAGTCTAGGATCTCATCCCCTATTATCTCCTCAATTCTACTTTGACCTCCTCGATTTTCTTGCTTGATTCCCTCTACCGTTAATTCTTATCCTTCTTTCGTGCTTGATGTTGGTTAGAAAGGTAATCCATACTAGGTAGACTTGACCCATTGTCCTAACATCCTTAGTTTAACTCTTGTAAGTTGGGTAGAACGCCTTACGACCTAACCTTCCTTATGGCCTTAACCAAGCCTTAGACAAGTAAACCCTAGGGCAACTGTATAGGCACCACCTAGGACATGACTAGATTCTTAATATGTTTGAACTAGTCCCACTTCTTTCAATTTTAATCGTGCCCATGTTTTACTAATTTTGACTATCCTATGCTGCTAGTTTAGCTTAAGTTTTGCAAGCTTATTCCCTTATCGAGCTTGATCATGACATGTTTTATTGGGTGCGCACCCACTAACATATTGTCTAATCAGAACCGGTATATGATGGTCTGATCAACCTATTGCACTTTGGTTCGCTTTTATTTATCGTTCTACGTGGATGGGGACATAGCTAAACTTTCCTCTAGAATTCCATCCGCAATAGCCTGGCAATTCTTTTTGAATTACTCACTCGCCTTTGAACCACATATTGGTATTCAAAAAACACTTCTTTGGCCTCATATTGGTTTTCGTCTTTCACTTAGTTAGACGAAGACTCGTACTTGATAGATAGAAACCAAGTGTTCCCCTATGACCATATTGCTAGTTAGCCTTCGACCAAGCCACGTGACTATAATCTCGTCTCAAGTTATTCGCCCTCAAACTATTACCTTGACCATCTAATCGTTTGGAACTTAGGAATGACTAGAAATGTTTTCTTAGTCGTACCCCCTAAACCTAGATGACTATCTTTTCCAAGGGACCATGTGCCCCTGTTCTCCAATTATTTTACCTTCACTTCCAAGACTCATGATCTTTTACTTACGTTAGTTAGCGACCTCACCCATAACCATATCCATTTCGGCATGATTTGAAATCACGATTTTCTAATGCATGTTGCATTGAACGTCGTCTCCTTGCCTCGCCTGATGATAGGATCGTGTTCCGTATCGATACCCTTTACCTTCCCAACCCCTACTCATTTTTAATTTCGAGGACGAAATTCTTGTAAGTTGGGTAGGATGTAAAACCCCTAAATTTCTACTATATTTTTTTTTCGATTTTGGTACTGATTTAAATTTTTTTTTTTGTATCGTACGTCGCGTAGTCGTATTGTACGTCGCGCGCGAAGTTCATTTTTCGAATTTGCTCGACGAGTGCGATTATGTGCGAGCGTACATAATTTTGAAAAATTTTTTATTTGTATGGTTTCAAAATAATATACATAATAATTATTTTGTTAGCATTCCAAAATTTTCAAGTTTGTTATTTATTTATAAGTCTTTCATTATACAGCTATAATAATAATAATTCTTCTTATAAAACTTTATTTTAGAAAAATATATTTATGTAAATATTATTTGGTCATAGATCAATATTTCATAATTATTTATTAGTTTATTTTTAATAATAATGTAATTTTCGAAATTACTATTATTAGTATTTTTGGAAAATATTTTTGAATTATTATGGCAATTTAAATCTTGATTTAATTCTATGGATTATTTAAATAATTAAAAATACCTATAATTTGAAATTTGATTTACCTTATCTAATTTTAAGTTAAAGGTTGGAATTTAATTAGATTTAAATTGGATTTGGATTTGGATTGGATTTGAATTTGGATTTAAATTATTAGTAGCTAATTATCTACTTGGGTTTAAACTACTCCTAACCCTTATCCAACTGAGAATTCCCACATCCTATAAATAGGCAGGTACTCCTCCATGAATTGCTACCATTCACAAATTTCACAACAAAGTTTTCCAAGTCCGTGCATCGTGTCGGTGTCCATCCAAAGTCTTATCCATTTTTTTACACATACAAATTCATCTTTCGTGTCGGACACACCCCGACACTAACGAATCCCTAACCCTAAGCCCTGTTCCGGTTTCCCCGATCCCTGGCCGAAAACTCGTTGCCACATCCGACACCGTCCTGTCCACCAAACAACACCACCACCATCACAACCACCACCGCCACAGCCTACACCACTTCATCCACCACCACCCTAGACAGCCACCATCACCAATCCCCGACCACCACAAATGCTCGCCCACTCCGGCCATTATCACCAAGACACCCCAGACTACCGTACTTGGCCGACGCCACCCCGGCGCTGCCATCATCCTGCCGCCAATACCACCATCATACCCTCTGTCAGCAACCGTTGCCACCGCTAACCACCACCATCACCGGCGAACCATACATAACTCTCCGGCCATCACAACATCGCAACCATAACAGGACGAAGAAAGACAAAAATACCAACCTAGATCCGTCACAGACCACAGGCGTACACCCTCTGCCCCACCGAGACGTCGCCGTCTCCTCCACCAAAATCCTCTCCGTGGTGCTCGAGGATCTCGTCGGAGCCCTAGCCATGTGCTCCATAGATCTCGGCTATCACCGGCGCTGCCGCGTGATCACAGCGAGCCTCGAGCAGCCGCGCACCACTCTTCTCCGGCAGACTTCGCCGTCCAGCCCGTCCGCCCAGACTCCAGCCGCGCCCGGTCGACTTCCGCCCCGAGCCACCGTCGAACCCTCTCTGTACCCCCATCGCCGGACCACCCACGACCACCTTCCTCCGCGGCCAGCGCCCTCACCCGTCCTCCGCGCGGCGTCTCATCCCTCTGCCGCGTCGCGCCAGCCATGGCCGGCCGCGCACGCACTCTCAGCCGAAAAACCCATCATTTCTCCGCGCTCACTGCCGTCCTCCGCCGCCCCTCTACTCTCTCGACACCGCCTGCGCCCACCGAGAGCTCCCCAAACCCGTCGCCCTTCTCACCGCCGCCGGATCGCCCGCTCCACCGACGAAATCCCCCAAAGCCCCGCCTGAGCCGCCTCTCCGACCTAACCCCCGTCTCTCTCCTCCTACCGCCAGGGCCCCCTCCGACTTCCTTTCTCCGATCATCTCTCCCACGCCGCCGATCTCAGCCTCTCTTTCTCTTTCCTTTCTCCGAGCTCCTTTCCTACTCTCTCTCTTCTTCTTTGAAGTTCCCCTTTTCTTAAGAACTAAACAGCAGTCACACTTATGAGTTATATGATTTTTTTTACTATTAATATTTTTGTTTTGTTTGTTGTGGCCAGTATTGTTTTGGTTGTTGTTTTTTTCCTATCTTGTTTTCATAATAATAATAATAATAATAATAATATAATAATATAATAATAATAATACTATTATTATTATCAACAACAGTAAGACATATGTATGTAAGATACCACTATATATTAATTACATTCTTATTATTATTTATATTATTATTATTATTATTATTATTATTATTATATTGTTAAAAAGTTTTATCATTATCATTATTATTATCTTTAGTATTTTGTTGCATTAAATAAATATATAATAATTTCCAAATTATTTTGGTAACAAAAGTATATTGATGCGTGAATATATACGTCATTTCGAAAATTGATTTCAAAGCGTAAAAATTATTATTATATTATTTTATGGTGTTTTAAAATATATTCTATGACCTAAAATCATATTTTTGACTAAATTGAATTTTTAGCTCTAAAAGGATTATTCAATATTTTTACGTATTTTAAGTGTTACCTAAATTAGTGTATATTATTTTGTATTATTTATGGCATTTTATAAAAAATTATATTTTGATAAAAATTAGTTTTTAGCCTAAATTATTATCTTATATTTTTAGATAATATTTTGTAATATTTTGGATAAAGGAAAAGCTAGTTTTATTTATAATTGATTGTCAAACATAATTTCCAAATAAAAGGTACTTTATAAAATGGTTATGGATATTTTATTGTACTAAATTTATCGAATATTTATTCTTTGTCCATAATCAATCCTTCCTAATCTTCTTGCAAATATGGACTACCTTTTGTCCACCCTAACCAACTTGACCCTTCTGGACCCAATGGAACTGTCCGTGCCACCACCCGAGATCACCATGAATAGTTGTTACACCGAAGTCAACTTTGTGCCACCTGTATTGTACCATACCAGGCAGCTAACCAGGCGACTTAACAGGCAAGTGTACCTTACTAATTAACTGTGTAACACCCATATTCTGAATACGTATTTTCAAGCTTGCATGTATTTCAGACCTGTATTTATTTTCTCGGATTTTGGCATGTACTTGTAATTGGCTTGACATGCAGATTTTGGTTCTCATAATTGGGTTTTACCTGGCTTGGTTTATTTTGTGGAGGAGAATTGGTTTGATTTGGTTTGGTTTGGTTTAACATGCATTGAACACCTTAGCCTATGTTCAACCCTCATTCCACCACAACCCACCCTCTTTATTATCCCCATCTAACACTCTCTCTCCTCATTACTTCCCTCCATTAATTTCTTCTCTTCTTCCTTCCTCTACACAACACTCCACCCATAGGCAAGTGCACCTTGCCACCACATGAGAACCACATTTTATTTGTTCATTAGCTAGATTAGGCCATGGTGATCAACATTAGTGCTTGACATTTTGTGATTTGGAGTCTCCATTGTTATAGATCTAGGTTTTAACTATTTTTAGATTTACATGGTTTTGATCTATTTTGGTTGGATTTTGTGGGTTTTGATGCTTCCATGTGGAAGAGAATTCAACTTTACTCAAGTTAGACCTTTGAAAATCTAGATTTGGCTTTGATTTGACAAAGATATGAAATTTGAATTCTTGGTGTTCTTCTCGGCCTGGATTAGCAGACTGCAGCCTGCGCTCTTTAGCGCAGTGCTGGACTGTATCCCCTCTTGGCCTGCGCTCTTTAGCGCAGCGCGACCACGCTGCTTGCCTTTTGGCGAATTGCGCTCATCCTCCTGCGCAGTTTACACCTGCGCAATCCGCTCATGCGCAATCTAACCCCTGCGCAGCTCACCCCTGCGCAGTCTGCTCATGCGTAATCTAACCCGCATGGACCCTGCGCACTTCATCCCTGCGCAGTTCAACCCTGCGCATCTATTTCCTGCGCCAACCATTCCTGCGCAATCTGACCCCTGCGCCAACCAACTCAGCGCAAGCCGACTTCTGCGCAGCTCACTCCTGCGCAGTTTGCCCCTGGCGCACTTGACTCCTGCACAATCCAACCCCCTGACCCCTTGCGCAATCCATTGGCTCCTGGAGTTTTGTTTTATTTCTTTAAGCTTGGCTCTTCTATAGCCCTGTATATTGATATTTTATTAGATATTTTACGCCCATTTTATATCGTTACGCCTTTTGTCATGAACTTGATTTTACTTAATATGTTTGGAATGACTATGGTACATGGCATGGTATGACAAGGAACTAGCATAACAAGACAGTGACCCGTAGTGGTGCACTCCTGAAATGACCAACCTGACATGATAGTGGCCCGTCGTGGCGCACTCCTGACAAGTACCCTGACATGATTTATCTTGATGCTGTTGCGACGGCTAACTTGACTCGTATAATCAACTTGACACCGTGGGTGTTCCTGCTTGCTTGCTTGTGCAATCCACTTGTCTTGTCTTGTATCATGTCTAGGACGTGACTCCTGGTTCCTACGGTCAGGGATTCATACTGAATATGGATTAGGCTAATGACTAGATCAAACTATAGTTCATGGAGAATTTCCAGTCACAGGCAATCTCGTTATCTGGGCGCTCTTAATTGGACTTGTAGCTTGCCGACGAGTAGAGCACATTTCCAGCGCACTGTCATGTGTTGCACCCTCTAAGTCACTTAAGGGTATATCATCTCCGGGGCGATGTACCCAACCATACTCTCAACCTGCGAAGGATAACTGGATGGTCTGCAGGGCTTGGGACTGGGAAATTCTCATTGCATCTTGTTAGTAATTAAGGCTTGTGATAACCCTAGTTAGTTAAGTAATAAGCCGTAGTAATTGCTTGGCGCATTATGAATGGATGGAGTCCAGCCTTGTCTAAGTCTTGTCTAGCCCCTGTACCTGGAACTCTTGTACATACTTATTTTACTTATCTCTAACAATAAATGGGTAGAGACAGAGTGCTGTTCAGGCGAATGTTACAACCTCGGTCCTTGTCTGGTTTAAGGGTTGTAACCTGGCTCCCGGAATGGTCCCACGTCACTAGACGTTTATTGTCCTGTTGCACTCTTTATTTACTTGTACCTTCTTTCGTTTCTTTTCTTATGTTCTGATATGCTGGCTTTTGTTCTTATTTCGTGGCCTCCTTTGTGGCACTTGCTCTTTCTGGGGTTTGACCCAGCTGGTTTTGTGTGGCCAAATTTCGGAGCAGCTTCCGAGGATCTTCCGAACCTCCAGCCCGATGGTGGCGACTAGAAGGAACCCGGGCTACGAGTGGGTTTTCTATTTTGTTTCGCTCACTCTATTGTAAAGTTATTCTTTTGATGCATTTAGCCGACGAGCACCTGTTAGCTCGATGCACTTTACTTACTGTCTGCCTACGGGCTGTAAACATGATTGACAAATCCTAGGGTTGATCATGTATGACTTAACTCTTGCTAGTCCTAGCATTTTGTACGACTAGCTTCATGATCAGCTGATATGTAATATTTGGGACACCTTTATTGTATATTTGGTGGTCAAATCTTGAGATTATATTACTTGCTTGAGATTGAGACAATAGGCTTGACCATAAGAGACCGTTGGCTTGTAGTAAACCCTCATATCTAGACTGCCGTGACCGTATAGTTGAGATATATTCTATTTCAATATATGTAGCTGGCTATGTACGCCCCCGCTCTCCAGTATTCTGGTTCTGGGGCGTGACATGGTTTAAGTGGTGGCCCATGCAGGTCTTGTCAATCAAGAAATGTGAGGGTTTACCGATAGATGTCTCAATCAGTACTCGTCCTTGATCTTCGTCCATATCCTCTGAATCCCTGAGAATCTTGACCTGATCACATGCTTGTATCGTTGATCTGTCTGGTCCTTCCTTATTGTTTTCCTGTGTCGTCTTCTTCCGCGGCACTGTACCTGACCCCGCCGATTAGCAAGGTGGAGCACCTCCCGTGGACCAGCAACCTGGAGATCAAGCCCAGCACTCCGAAGTAGCCTCCAGAGTTATACCTACTGGAGGAGAACCCCCAGTTCGGCCCGTCCAGCCTGTGGAACTTGATGATGGTACCATGGTAGGTCTCATCAGGACCTTGATAGCTTTCCAGGATCGCAGAGGAGACGCCTTGCACCAGACTGTGGCAGATGCTTTGACCAGAGGCGGTCATCCAGGGAACAGCACGGCCAACAGCTTCAAGCGCTTGAACCCCCATTCTTCGACGGCAGCGAGGATGTGATTGCCGCGGACGCTTGGCTTCAGGATACCGAGGTGATTCTGGAAGCAGCTAGGACACCTGAGAATAGAAGGTGGCGGTGGTATGCCAGCAGTTGTTGGACTTAGCTCACAGTTGTGGACAGCGCAAGCCATGGGATTAGTGGCACCCACTGCTTGGGCAGTGTTTAGAGAGAGATTCCAGACGAAGTATTTGATGTTGTGGCTCGGTACGACCTGCAGACCAGATTTACCAACCTGAAGCAAGGAGGCAGAACATCGACAGTTATGCATCTGAGTTTTCTAGACTCAGTAGGTTTGCCCCCACCATGGTGGCGACCGAGTTTGATAGGGCCCAGCGGTTCCAGCAAGGATTGCATTTGGAGATCTTGTTGGCAGTCGAGCAGTTCGAGCACCAGACGTTTGATGGGTATTGAGGGCAGCTAGGAGGCATGAGTACACCTCCCAGAGGATCGTGGATAGGACCGGAGGTAGGAAGCGGTCCCACAGTCAGATGCACGAATCATCAGCTCCAGCCCGGCAGCTAGGGGATTGACCATTGGAACTCCGAGCGGGTGGCCTCAGTAATGTCGGTTCAATATTCGACCCCGACGTACCCGCAGCAACAGAAGTAGAAGCAGACTTCCGCGGTGGGGTGTTCTCATTGCGGGAAGCCGGGCCATGTGGTGGCAGATTGTCGTAGGGCGCAAGGATTGTGCCTAGCTTGTGGAGCGGCAGATCACAAGATAGGACCCTGCCCAAATAGGGGTAGTTCTTCCTCTTCCAACCTAACCAGTCCATCGGTTAGGGGACCAGCACCCATACAGCAGCAGCAGTACCCGAGTCCATTGTTGCCTCAGGCCCAGGCATTTCAGCAGCAGATCCAGCAACAGTATACCCAGGCTCCAGTGCAGAGCAGGCAGAGAGGTTTCCAGCAGAGGGGACCCACAGCTAGAGGTCAGGCCATGATGATGGCTATGGAAGAAGAAGTTGCACCAGGTGAGGTAGTGGCATACTATTCTCGTCAACTCCTTTCCAGCTTCAGTATTATTTGATTCTGGTGCATGCATTCATTCATGTCTGCACGATTCGTTAGGATTGGAGCCCGAGTCATTATCAGTGAGGCTCAATATACTGGTAATGGTCTTGTGGAAGTAGATCGAGTGTTTTTCTCGTGTCGGATTGTAGTTAGCGGTAGAGAGTTTTCCGCTAGATTTATAAAATTCTCTATGGCAGACTATGATGTCTTAGGCATGGATTGGTTAAGGAACCAGTATGCTAGGATAGACTGCCATGTTGGCAGGGTTATCTTTAGTATTCCAGGCGAGCCAGAGTTTTCATTTTCCAGAGGCGCGGTAGAGCTATCCTCCCCAGTGTTGCGATGGCAGTAGCAGCAGTACAGTTGCCTAGGATAGTTGAAGAGTTCCCAGATGTCTTTCCAGAAGAACTTCCAGGGATGCCGCCAGAGAGGAAGATCGAGTTCACTATAGACTTGATCCCCGGAACAGCACCAGTATCAGAGCGAGTCTACAGAATGGCGCCTTCAGAGTTGGAGATTTTGTACAAGATGATTGAAGAACTCAGGACCAAGGGATTCATTCATGCAAGTGGATCGCCTGGGGAGTCCCGATGCTTTTTGAAAAGAAGGATGGTACGTCCAGGTTATGTGTAGATTATCGTACCTTGAACTCAGTGACAATCAAGAACAGATACCCTCTCCCGAGGATAGATGACTTGTTTGATCAACTCAAAGGGGCTTCAGTGTTCTCGAAGATAGACTTACGGTCAGGATACCACTAGATCAGAGTCAGAGAGCAGGACATCCCGAAGACAGAATTTAGATCGAGGTATGGGCATTGGGAGTTCCTTGTTATGCCCTTTGGAGCAACCAATGCGCCAGCTGTATTCATGGACCTCATAATCGTATTTTTATGCCTTACCTGGATCAGTTCGTGATCATGTTCCTAGATGATATCTTGGTCTACATCAAGAGAAGCAGAGCATGAGCAGCATCTCAGAATCGTCCTTCAGACGCTTAGGGAGCACCAGTTGTACGCCAAGTTCAGTAAATACGAGTTCTGGCTCGATCGCATTTCGTACATGGGTCACATCATTACTCGAGGACGAGTGGAAGTGGATCCCCAAAGATTGTGGCTATCGAGACTTGGCCAGCACCTAGTTCAGTGGCAGAGGTTCGCAGCTTCCTTGGATTGGCCGGCTACTACCGGCGATTTGTTTCAGATTTTACAAGGATTTCAGCGCCGATGACCCAGTTGACTCGTAAGGATGTGCCGTTTGTTTGGACAACAGAGTGTCAGGAATCATTTGAGAAGTTGAAGCGAGGATTGATAACGGCTCCCATTCTCACGCTTCCAGATGGGACCGGAGGATTCACAGTTTATTGCGACGCTTCAGGTAGAGGATTAGGATGTGTCTTGATGCAGCATGGAAGGTAATATCTTATGCATCATGCCAACTTCGTGACCATAGAAGAGTTACCCGACCCACGACTTGGAGCTAGCAGCAGTAGTGTTTGCACTTAAGTTGTGGAGGCACTACTTGTACGAAGATAGAGTGGAGATATTTACTGATCACAAGAGCCTGAAGTATGTTTTCACCCAGAAGGACCTTAATATGCGGTAGAGAAGATGGCTTGAGCTATTGGTGGACTACGATGTGAATTTGTAGTATCACCCAGGGAAGGCCAACGCTGTAGCAGATGCGTTGAGCCGGAGTTTATTTCCTAATGGCGCAACCAGAGTTATTGGCAGATTTTCAGAAGATGGGAATTGCAGTGGTTCTTCCTACCAACGTGGCGTTGATGGCCAGCCTACAAGTTCAGTCCAACATAGTTGAGAGGATCCGGATGGCGCAGTCTACAGATTCTAAGCTTCAGCGGCTCAGAGTAGAGTGTGAGGCAGGAAGAAGGCCAGAGTTGTGCATTCATGAAGATGGTACACTTCGACATGGCTCTCGTCTTTGTGTACCCAGTAGAGATATCCGACAGGAAGTTATGGCAGAAGCTCGTAGTTTGCAGTATTCTATTTATCCCGGTGGCATGAAATGTACCGTGATATCCGTCAGCACTTCTGGTGGAATGGCATGAAGAGGGAGATAGCCCGGTTTGTCTCTCGGTATTTGGTTTCCAGCAGGTTAAAGCTGAACATCAGAGGCCCGCTGGACTTCTTCAGCCCTTACCGATTCCAGAATGGAAGTGGGAGCATGTGACCATAGATTTTGTGACTAGATTGCCCAGATCCCCAGCTGGTCGAGATGCTATTTGGGTTATAGTTGACCGGCTCACGAAGGTGGCTCACTTTTCCTTCAGAGTTGGTCAGTCTACGGTTCAGTTGGCAAAGATGTACCTCAGAAGATTATCTGGCTTCACGATGTGTCCGTCAGTATCACCTCGGATCGAGATTCAAGGTTTATATCACATTTTTGGCGTAGCTTGCAAGAGAGTTTGGAACTCGTCTCCAGTTCAGTTCGGCATATCATCCGCAGACAGATGGCCAGTCAGAGCGCACTATCCAGACTCTTGAAGACATGTTGAGGTCTTGCACCCTCGACTTCGGTGGTTCATGGGAAGATCACCTGCATCTTGTGGAATTCTCGTACAATAGTTTCCAGGCCAGTATCCAGATGGCTCCGTTCGAGGCTCTGTATGGTAGGAAGTGCAGATCCCCGCTAGCATAGGATGATGTCGAAGAAAGACAGATGCTTGGTCCAGAATGATTGCCCAGACAGTTGAAGTGGTCAGAAGGATCAGAGATCGTCTTCGAGTTGCCCAAGATCGCCAGCGGCATTGGGCCGATGCTCATCGACGTCCCTTGGAGTTTGCTATCGGCGACCATGTATTCCTTAGGATCTCGCCTAACCGGCGTCATTTGCATTGGCGTGCAAAAATCTTAGTCCTAGGTATATAGGGCCGTTCGATATCCTGGAGCGAGTAGAAGATGTATCCTATCGTCTTGCTCTTCCGTCCGTTAAGTGAGGTGCATGATGTATTCCATGTATCCCAATTGCGACGGTATATCCCGGACCCGAGCCATATCCTAGACCATTCAGAATTGGTTGTTGGTACCAACCTTTCATACGAGGAGAGGCCTGTGTCTATATTGGACCGGAGAGAGAAGATACTCAAGAACAAGACTATTAGTTTAGTCCGTGTTGCTTGGGGTCATCACTCTCTAGGTGAGTCAACGTGGGAGCGTGAGGACGACATCGATCGCGATATCCCTACCTGTTTGACTCATAAGGTATAATGTCTTCCTTATGCCTTATGCCTTCCGTCCTTGCTTGCATGCGTGATTGTTTGATTGACTGCTTAGTATAGCTTGCATGTAAATAAGTATGACTTGTCCTTGTCCCTCTAGCCTCTTAAATTAAATTCCGAGGACGAAATTCTTTTAAGGTGGTAGAGTTGTAACACCCATATTCTGAATACGTATTTTGTCAAGCTTGTATGTATTTCAGACCTGTATTTATTTTCTTGAATTTTGGCATGTACTTGTAATTGGCTTGACTTACAATTTAGGTTCTCGTAATTGGGTTTTACCTGGCTTGGTTTATTTTGTGGAGGAGAATTGGTTTGATTTGGTTTGGTTTAACATGCATTGGAACACCTTAGCCTATGTTCAACCCTCATTCCACCACAACC
The DNA here is from genome assembly GCA_029216955.1 of Iris pallida. Taxonomy (NCBI): domain Eukaryota; kingdom Viridiplantae; phylum Streptophyta; class Magnoliopsida; order Asparagales; family Iridaceae; genus Iris; species Iris pallida. The sequence continues at coordinate 3,686 of JANAVB010018575.1, read as the reverse complement.
CACCTCTTTATTATCCCAACCTAACACTCTCTCTCCTCATTACTTCCTCCATTAATTTCTTCTTCTTCTTCCTTCCTCTACAAACACTCCACCCATAGGCAAGTGCACCTTGCCACCACATAGAACCACATTTTGTTTGTTCATTAGCTAGATTAGGCCATGGTGATCAACATTAGTGCTTGACATTTTGTGATTTGGAGTCTCCATTGTTCTAGATCTAGGTTTTAACTATTTTCGGATTTATATAGTTTTGATCTATTTTGGTTGGATTTTGTGGGTTTTGATGCTTTCATGTGGAAGAGAATTCAATTTTACTCAAGTTAGACCTTTGAAAATCTAGATTTGGTTTGATTTGACAAAGATATGAAAATTTGAATTCTTGTTTCTTGGTGTTCTTCTCGGCCTGGATTAGCAGACTGCAGCCTGCTCTTTAGCGCAGTGCTGGACTGCGCATCCCCTCTTAGCCTGCGCTCTTTAGCACAGCGCCGACCACGCTGCTTGCCTCTTGGCGAATTGCGCTCAGCCCCCTGCGCAGTTTACCCCTGCTAATCGCTCATGCGCAATCTAACCCCTGCGCAGCTCACCCCTGCGCAGTCTGCTCATACAAAATCTAACCCTGCATGCTTGGACCCTGCACACTTTATCCCTGTGCAGTTTAATCCTGCGCCATCTATTTCTTGTGCCAACTATCCCTGCGCAATCTGACCCCTGCGCCAACCAACTCAGCGCAAGCCGACTTCTGCGCAGCTCACTCCTGCGCAGTTTGCCCCTGGCGCACTTGACTCCTGCGCAATCCAACCCCCTGACCCCTTGCGCAATCCATTGGCTCCTGGAGTTTTGGTTTTATTTCTTTAAGCTTGGCTCTTCTATAGCCCTGTATATTGATATTTTTTAGATATTTTATGCCTATTTATATCGTTACGCCTTTTGTCATGAACTTGATTTTACTTAATATGTTTGGAATGACTATGGTACATGGCATGGTATGACAAGGAACTAGCATAACAAGACATGACCGTAGTGGTGCACTCCTGAAATGACCAACCTGACATGATAGTGGCCCGTCGTGGCGCACTCCTGACAAGTACCCTGACATGATTTATCTTGATACTGTTGCGACGGCTAACTTGACTCGTATAATCAACTTGACACCGTGGGTGTTCCTGCTTGCTTGCTTGTGCAATCCACTTGTCTTGTCTTGCATCATGTCTAGGACGTGACTCCCTGGTTCCCACGGTCAGGGATTCATACTGAATATGGATTAGGCTAATGACTAGATCAAACTATAGTTCATGGAGAATTTCCAGTCACAGGTAATCTCGTTATCTGGGCGCTCTTAATTGGACTTGTAGCTTGCCGACGAGTAGAGCACATTTCCACGCACTGTCATGTGTTGCACCCTCTAAGTCACTTAAGGGTATATCGTCTCCGGGGCGATGTACCCAACCATACTCTCAACCCGCGGAAGGATAACTGGATGGTCTGCAAAGCTTGGGACTGGAAAATTCTCATTGCATCTTGTTAGTAATTAAGGCTTGTGATAACCCTAGTTAGTTAAGTAATAAGCCGTAGTAATTGCTTGGCCGCATTATGAATGGATGGAGTCCAGCCTTGTCTAAGTCTTGTCTAGCCCCTGTACCTAGAACTCTTGTACATACTTGTTTTACTTATCTCTAACAATAAATGGGTAGAGACAGAGTGCTGTTCAGGCGAATAGTTACAACCTCGGTCCTTGTCTGGTTTAAGGGTTATAACCTGGCTCCCGGAATGGTCCCACGTCACTAGACGTTTATTGTCCTGTTGTACTCTTTATTTACTTGTACCTTCTTCCATTTCTTTTCTTATGTTCTGATATGCTGGCTTTTGTTCTTATTTCGTGGCCTCCTTTGTGGCACTTGCTCTTTCTGGGGTTTGACCCAGCTGGTTTTGTGTGGCCAGATTTCGGAGCAGCTTTCGAGGATCTTCCGAACCTCCAGCCCGATGGTGGCGACTAGAAGGAACCCGGGCTACGAGTGGGTTTTCTATTTTGTTTCGCTCACTCTATTGTAAAGTTATTCTTTTGAGGCGTTTAGCCGACGAGCACCTGTTAGCTTGATGCACTTTACTTACTGTCTGCCTACGGGCTGTAAACATGATTGACAAATCCTAGGGTTGATCATGTATGACTTAACTCTTGCTAGTCCTAGCATTTTGTACGACTAGCTTCATGATCAGCTGATATGTAATATTTGGGACGCCTTTATTGTATATTTGGTGGTCAAACATCTTGAGATTATATTACTTGCTTGAGATTGAGACAATAGGCTTGACCATAAGAACCGTTGGCTTGTAGTAAACCCTCATATCTAGACAGCCGTGACCGTATAGTTGAGATATATTCTATTTCAATATACGTAGCTGGCTATGTACGCCCCCGCTCTCCAGTATTCTGGTTCTGGGGCATGACAAACTGTCAAATTATTTATTTTCTGAATTATTTATTTGTTTCATATTGTTAGTTTCTTATGTTATAAACTGAGCGTCCAAGCCACACTTGGGTCCAAGCGACTTTATTAGTCGTTACTTTATTTTAAGCATGACTTAGTTTAGCGGACTACCTTCTTGTTGGGGATATCCTTATATCTCTTTTGGATGTGACACCCACACTACACGTTTTGAGACATGTTGCTAGGGGCATGACTTATTGACTAGCTATCTCTAAAGTCGTGTGACGGATAGATGATCGTAACTGCTATGACTTGGGTTTTAGAGACTCAAGCAGTTATAAAACTCTATGAGCCATGGACATGACTTGAACATGTGGGAAATATTGGGAAGGACAGTCGCTAGTGCGTATGGGAATCCAAACAGGTAAACCACAGTCTCCGGATGGAACTGTGGCGATATATTTACAGATACCCTCTGACGTTTTGGACGTTACGGTCGGATACAGATGACTGTATGCCAGTTATGTACACATAGCCTAAAATCCCACCTATGCGTATGAAATTTGTCCTCTAAATTGCACATTAGGCGGTTAGAATCTCCTTTGCATATTTATGTCTAGTTTATATATTATTTTTATTCTGACAGTTTATTTTATTATTCTGACAATTCATATTAGCTTGTTCTTCCTGTATCTTGCTACGTCCGTCTGAGGACCTAGTTTTTCCCCAGGTGTGTGTTCATGTCTTCCGCAGGTATTCTAGCCAAGGCCGCGATTCTCTCCATTCTTTCAAAGACGATTGCGCTTGGTTTATCTTATTATTTTTATCGCTCGATTTATTGTACATTTCTTTCATTGGGATAGTTGGTAGTGGACTTTGTCTCCGTCCAACGATTGTATCATAAATATTCGAGTTGATTTTATATTATATTTCTTTTCATTGTGGATGATTTAGTTTGTCTTGCATTACTGTATTTTACAGCTTATGTATTCATACGAGACCTATGTACTTCGTATGAATAGCTAGCATGTCTACGTACTTAGTCCTACGTATTTTGGGACTGGGGCGTTACATGTTTTTGTGGTGGCCCATGCAGGTCTAGAAAATTGTTTAGTTACTTTGCTGTACCAAGCAAGCCTGCGAATAGGATTAGAGTCTAGGATCTCATCCCCATAATTGACCTCCTCAATTCTACTTTGACTTCTCGATTTGCATCTTGCTTGATTCCCTCTACCGTTAATTCTTATCCTTCTTCGTGCT
>JANAVB010018574.1:20000-42573 GCA_029216955.1 Iris pallida | reverse complement strand
CGAATGCTTTCCCAATAAATCTCATCCATCCCTTGAATTATGTACACATCATTTATGTAATTTGTAAATATCCTACCTAGCTTATATTCATTGATATGGAGAATATGTGAACGATGACAAGAGTTTCCCTAGGCCCATTAGCCTTATTGGTCATATGTTAATATTGCTAACACTCTCCCTCAAGCTGGAGAATATATATATATATGATATATATATATGTATATATATATACATATATATATACATATATGTATATATATATAATATATATATATATATATATAATATATATATATATATATATATCAATTATGTCCACCTTGTTACAAAGAAAAATAAAACAAGATATATAAAGAGGTTTGCTGAAGAGATGGACAATCTGGTCTTCAAATTTAGTGAATGATGTGCAATCCAAATTACCTATTGCTCCATCACGAACAAAATAATAGTCCACTTCAATGTGTTTGGTCATCTAATGGAAGAATGGATTGTTGGGTATAAAGATGGCAACTTGATTATCACAGTGCATAGAAAGTGGGTTGGTACACTAGGCATCAAGGTTGCCAATAAGGTCTTGAGTAACATCGTCTCACACTGTATGAGTCATTGTTCTGTATTCTGCCTTTGCACTAAATCTGGCCACAATTGTTTGTTTTTTTCGTGCCAAGTGACGAGATTGCTCCCAACATAGGTACAATATCCAAACTAGAATGTATGTCGCTCTTAGATTCAACATAGTCTCTATCTAAGTAAGACTTTATCATAAGATGTCCATATCGTTTGTATAGAAGCCCATCTCCTGTCGACCCTTTTACATATCTCAAGATTCTTTAGAGCAGCATCCCAGTGACACCAGTTGGTATGCTCCATAAACTAACTAATCAGGCCTACCACAAAGGAAATGTATGGTCGGGCCACAGTCAAGTAGATTAACTTTCCAATAAGTCTTTTGTATTAAGACTTTGTCCTCAATATCCTCGTCATTCTCGAGCTACAAGTTCAAATTGGGTTCATATGAGTATCTGTTGGTTTAGATCTGAGTAGGACAGTTTTCTGTATCATGTATGCAGCATTTTTATGGTGGGAGAGAACTATTCTTTTTGAGCTCTTGGCTATCCCAAATCAATATGTTGGTAAACCTAAATATTGATGTGTTCTACCAAATCAATATGTTGGTAAACCTAAATATTTGGCATATTTTTACCTGATCGCTTCTCTGTAAATTTGAGCCTGTCAACATCAATCATTATGTACACAGTTACATTGTAAAATTGGATTCCAGTTTTTATTTTGTAATAGTAAGCGAATCTGATATTTTTCCTACCTGCTTTTAGTTACTAGCCCTGAGTTTTGTTCTTTGTTCTAATACTGTATTATTATTTATCTTATCTGGTGATCATTCAAGTCACATCCTGCCATTATCGTTGATTCTCACCGCAGATAAACCAAATTCTCCAACATATACTAGAGGGATACTTTGATGCATACATGTAAGATCAACCATCAAAGTATCATAACTTGTAGATTAAACTCTATAATGGTAATTAAACTCTATAATATAATATTGGTAAAATCATCCAGTACACAGGAGCTACATAACAAACAGAAGACTGTTGCAGAGCTACAGAGGGGAAAAAAAAGAAGGAAAGGGAGAAGGGCAAAGACCCAGATTACAAAATGGGGATAGTATGAAATGAAGGAAAATTAGCAAAACAAACTGGGCAGTTTTACCGGGATTACAACTTTTAGATCTGGTAGAGGTGCGGAAGGCTGAGAGATTCTGAGCTGAAGAAATCTTACTTGTGTTGTTTAGAGGCCAAAGTTGCAGAGTGGCAAGAATTCCATCTCACTATCGACGTACTTGGACCAGAGGTGCTTGTATTGGTTCAAGGCGACATCAAGCCATGGCTTCATGTTGCCATTGAAATGTATGACTGCTACGTTACGGATCTCATCTTGGCTCACACTTGGGTTGTAGCCAAGCCCCATGACATGCCATGACTTCTCCAGAGTTTTCGTCGTTCTGTAGAATGTCATGAGTCCAGCAGGTAGCACGGTCCCTGGGTTCCAGAGGCTCCCATCCTCATTCTGCCAAGGAAGAAAACAAATTTAGTCGACCAATTATTCATTTGGCTTCGACTTAAGATTCTGGTTGTATTCAAGACTTTAAACTGGGCTCGGACAGACTACAGATAAACAAAACTACATTTTCCTGATGCAGAATCTACAAGTTGTGATACTTTGATGATACTTTGATGCATACATGTAAGATCAACCAAATTGTGATTTATGATTTCTCTTGTGAGTCCCTTTAGATATGAACTGAACCTAGGTTACAAATTATGATACTTTGATGCATACATGTAAGAACAAATTATGATACTTTGATGCATACCTGGTGTATCAAATTATACCTGATAGTTTTTATGCATACCTGTAAGTATCAAATTATCCTATGTCCAAAGTATGATAATGGAGTTTATGCATTCCTATGTCCAAAGTATCATTATCGATTTCTTTTGTTTTAATTTGTTGAGTGCAGAATGTCGTCAAATCCTAATGGAACATAAGCTGCATCTCCATCAAAAGTAAAAAAATACTCACTCCATATTGAAGCAAATGGTGTAATTAGAGGTGAAGGCGAGGTAAAATGGAGTAGTAAATGTGGGAAATTGATTCGAGCTCACATCCCAATTGGCTACAATGATTGGAGAGTGTAGATAAGGTGTACAAAGATGCTCTTTGGAATTCACTGATGGTAAATCACTTTTCTTTTTTTCTATTCTTTACATGCATTTTGAACATTTATCTAATTGCTTTATCGGCTTAAAGAATGCCTTATTCCTTATTGTTTGTGGTAGGCAAAGTTTCAATTCAATATTGATCCCATCCTCGCTCGACCACTATTGGAACCCAAATTTCCACAGTTTTTTAGGACAGTGAAGTATCACCTACGAGGCACAATCAAGGATAAAGAAGGAATATATTTACCGAAACCTCTAGCACTTAGTCAATGTCCTAATGATATTGATAAAATCTGGTGGGAGCAGTTTATTGCTAATGAGTATGCTCCAAAGAAGATTGAGCAATGCAAGAAAAATGCTGAAAACAAGGCCCAATCTAAAATCACTCACACTCTTGGAAGGAAAAGCTATAACAGAGTATACGAAGAATTGGTGTGTATTTTACTTTTTTTTTTACTTATAAATGCAATTGATATTATTATAAGTATCATTAATTTCTATTTGTACTTGTAGGAGGAAGAACACCCTGGGCAGGGTGTTACGCGAGCGGAAGCATGGAAGAGAGCCCACAAAAACAAGGCTACTGGAAATGTGCTTCCATGTGCATTAGAGAAATATGTTAGTACAATTCTACTTACTTTTGTCTGTCAACATCTTTATTTCTTATACTTCACTAAGAGCATTTTTAAATAGTTTTGAATTCCATGTTATGCACAAAATTGTATTAGTACCTGATTTAATCTAGCTACATATTACTAATAATCTCTTCCTCACATGACACTGATAATCTCTTCCCGTCACCTCTATATCAGTCAATTGAAGAGTGTCACTTCATCAGCTTGACATTAAGAGAGGTGTTTTCAATGGATATATTTATGAGACAGCCAAACACATCACCCTCCTGGTTATGAGAGTGCGGGAATGCACCTAGTCATCACTTAAACATCCATATCGGCCTACTATTTTGATAGATATAAATCCATTGTTTACATTAAATACCTTCTTTTCCATACCTTAACATTACTGCCGTTAGAAATTGATGTAACACTATCATAGGTGTCATTCATTGTTTGATCCCTGCTTTTGACTTATACTCGTATGATTGTTGTCCACCTCAGTCACAGCAATAAGAGGCTTACTAGTAGCTTTCCCGTTACTCTCCTGCAAAAAACATGATTAGTAGATATTCAATAACAGAATACAATCCATTACTCTCGTAGATAAGAAAGAAATGCAATTAAGACTGGTAGACAAGTAACCTGAGTTGTATCTTCATGGACGATTTAGAAACATGTGTCAATCTACAATGTTTTGAACATATTGTACATATGATTGGAAGGGAAACCCTTATCCCAAACTTTCAGGATTGGCTGAAAGCAATAATGTCTCTGCTTTTTATTATTATTTACTTTCTAAAATATAACTCATAACTTTTGGACCATTCGATATACTTTTACTAGTACCATATATATACACCTCAATTTTTCATTGCTAACTTTCCTGAAGCGGCTAATGGGACCTAAGGTCCAGTAAAAAAAGATAGGCACATGGCTTAAAAGCTATGCATATCCTGGACTGCATATTCAAATAGGGAAATAGCTATCAACCCAGCTAAGCCTCCAACTCTGATTAAAATATAGGCCTTATGACCCATGCCTGGCAGAGTTCATCAGGGCCAAAGTCTGTTCCGACCGAATGACAGATAACCATATTGATGGCATAGGATGAGATAACATAAGCATACAGTTTCAGCTCTTTCTATATCCACCGTTTGAGGCACACACTATATGGTCCACACACATGCACTTACGGATCATATAATGAACCTGTGTCACTCTTGTGTTTTTTGTCATCAAGACATTGACCTAAAGCATGACAAAAAGTACATAAAACACATAACAAGATGACTTCTCCATGATATGAAACACAAGGTCATAACTTGCACTGCACCTGTGGCATATTGCTTTTAGGAATAAAGCATAAAAGGTAATCAAAGTTTAAAAGTTATCTCACAGAATCTGTATGTCTTATTCGCAAGGTGTCTCGAACTTCAATTCATACTGATCAGTGGGGTTCCTATCAAAGACATGTTATAAATTCTTTTTGAATATGTATATGATAAGAATTTATGTCCTACCCTTGCATCAAGAATGCATGTATCAACCTGTACATAGACTGTTCCATGTCTTGCCTAAATTGGTTTGTGATATATCTGTCCATTTTACTGTCTATTCTGATACTCTATGAGTGGGAGAGTCCTGCATTCATTCATTGGTTCAGTTATAAAGGAATGCTCTGACCAAACATTCATCTGCTCATTTGGATGATGCCCTATCATGTACTGTCCATATCTTGAACCTAGTTCTCTGGAACAGATATGACGTAGTATGGGGGGACTGTTTCTCGAATACCTTTTGTTGTTCATCTCAGTATTCCAATTTTAGGACCAATATTCCTATTGATTAGTATCATTCCATCATCCATGTGTCTACCTTGTGAATAAAGAATGTTGGCTTAGTATAGGTAGTATGTGCAGGCCTTTACATTGCCTAGAAGTGCAGTCCATATATTTGGAGAGAGAGAGAGAGGGAAACATGGCTTTAAGATCTCATTATAAAATGACTGAGAATAGGTGTTGAGGAAAATTGTAGCATTGAGTCAGTTACAAGGTTTGTTTAACCTGACATTTGTCTATGAATCTTCCTATTTACAAGGTTTGTTTAACAAACAAGCAAATTTGTCTATGAATCAATGTTGAAGAATGGATGGATCATCACATACTCAGTTAGCTGATATTTGAATCTTTTTTGATAGGGAGCACACTGGTATGATAAATCTCAGTTAGCCCCCATACCTCTTATTCATTAGCTATATACATGTTACAAGGTGATCTATAGTTTCCATTTATACATGTTACATGAAATCACCAAAGTTGTTTCCAGTTCTTGAATTCAGTATATAAGCATGTGGGAGATGGATTATTAACTGTCCAGAAATCTTCTTGTTTAAAGCATTAATTTCTTGTATGTTAAAAGCCTGACACACCAAGTGATTATGACAACGAAGTCTGCACTGCCCTCGTTATCTGTACTCCACAAAACAATACAATCTATCTGTCCATCAATATCATCTGTATATAAAAGTACTAATTTTTGATTAATTTTGTTCTTTACTTTCTTAAACTCTTAACTTTGTCTTATATCTTGTCAAATCACAGAATGAAATAGAGGCCGCAGAAAAGAGGCAAAAACTAGCCGCAAACACGAGTGGTGATGGTGTGCCAAGCATAGAAGACTTTGAGAATGACCCTATTGCAGAAGTTTTTGGAGCTGATAAAAGGAGTCGTTATCGTGCAGTTAGCTCCACATCTTCGACGAAGCAAGTAAAAATCGGACAAGCTGCAAAGGCAATAGCAAACAAAAATAGCAACCCAGAAGTTATACAAAGGTTGAACAGTCTTGAGGGTATGGTACGAGAAGTGCTTACTTATGTTTATACTTCTCACAAGTCTCAAAATCCAACTTTTGGTTCTGGCACGCCCGAGGCAGAAGGTGCATCTAACAACATGCATATCCCTATAACTCCAAGAAATTTGAACCTGTTTTGAATAACACTGTCAGCCCTGGTGAAAATGGTAACAATGGTGGCCATGGTGTCCATGATAAGAATGGTGGACCAACTTCAGAAGGAAAACAAAATGTGGTTTTACTTGGACGTGGACGAGAGAATGTAGCTAAGGGATTCCTAGCATCTCACACTATTTGTCATGGGAGGGAAGTGCAAGACGATGAGAAAATTGTTTATGTGTCGGAGGTGATAAAACCAGAAGCACCGGTTTATGATGGTCCACAAAATGGAATCTCTTTGCTTTGTGAATTAGTTGATGGAGGTTATATTATTGGGGAGGCGGACGTATCCGGTATTTGTAAGCTTTAAGACATGTAAGCTTTTGTTGGGATTCAAGCTATTATGCTTAACATTAAAACATATAAACTTTTGTTGGTAAAATATTGTTAACTTTTGTAGGCATTTAACTATTATGCTTCAGCTATTATGGTTATATATATATACTTTTCTTGGACAATATATAAGCCACCTTTTGTTGAGATGTTGTTGGAATGTGATTTTATGTTTTATTATTTGATTACAGGAAAATTATTATAAATTCAGGATGAATACAGGTTTATGGTTGTATAACTATTACAAAGCTCTATTAGATGAAAATTGGCATATTGAAATAAATGCATTTTCGTAACGGTCTTTTTCTTTACCAATATATATTTAATTTTGTCTGAAAACAGCTGCTGTAATGGTTATAACCGTTACGACGTTTTATTTTAGTAACGGTTAAACCGTTAGTAAAATAAATTTAGTAACAGCTATACCCGTTACTAAATCCTTCACAAAATATTAATTGTCACGGTTTTTTCCGTTACCAAATTACATTTAATTTGTCTTAAAAACAACTTTTGTAATGGTTATAACCGTTACGACGTTTAATTTTAGTAACGGTTTTAACCGTTAGTAAAATAAATTTCGTAACGGTTATACCCGTTACAAAATCCGTCATAAAATATTATTTGTCACGGTTAAAACCGTGACAAACAGCGTGACAATATTTTGTAACGGCTAATTAGTCACGGTTATTACCGTTACTAAAAATTTTAGTAACTGTAATAACCGTGGGCAATTGTCTATTATGGTGTAGTGAAACTTGTCCATTTGGGTCAACATTAGTCTTAACTAATCAATCTAAGCTAGATTAGGCCAACTCCTAAGCCTAACTCAAAAACTATAGTATATGGCACACACACACATATATATATATATATATATATATATATAAGGTATATTCACTATCCCACAACCATGAACCCATACTAACCACTTATGATATATAACTCATAACTCCAACCCTCAACCTATCCATATAATCCAACACCCATATTTACCTATAACCTATATCATATATACTCTAACAACAATATAGACTAACATTTATATATGCTCTAACAAATCTATAGACTATATATGAGTGAAACCCTCATATAACACATATACATATATCAATGACACCATATATACAATAATAATGTCTATAACGTGTATAATATATCCAAACCTCACCCTATATCTCAGAAATATGAGATAAACCTTAAAACTCAACCCAAAATCGATCTCAAACATCAAACTCCATGATCCCCATTTATATCCTAACTAAACCAATCTAAAGCCCAAGCCCATAGATAATTGATAACTTAGTGGCCTATATCCTATATCTCAAACATGTTGCTGCCATATAGGTAGACTGATCCCTGGAAATTGGACTAAACTAACACAATGGCCAACTTGCAAATGTCCCTAACTGGTCCATGGTGATGCAAGACAAAACATGCTACCAACAAAAATTTGAATGAAGAGGGGACTAAACACTAAGGATGTCTAATGTTTGGACCACTCCATCACATTCCTTCAAACTTACTCTTATATCTAGTTCGCACACCCTATCTATCCAAGTATCTACATATGCATCTATTTACTTAGGAACACACTAACTCCTCAAACAACCTCCTATATACATAACATATACAACTGAGACCAATACGCACAACCAAGGGCTACATGCTGCTGCTGCTACTGCTGCTGCTACTTGTTGCTGCAAATGCAAGCAACTACTCTGTAGCCAAGCCAAGAGCTCCTATTAACCCATGATTCCCTCTCTTCCTACTGCACAAGCCAAGCCCCAAACTCTGACCTCTGATACAACTATACTGATACTCCCCTGGACCATAATTAATCCTAAATCCTCCTATTCTTCTGATATGAACTCTCTCTCTTCATCCACAAGACCCACTGCCACACTCACACATGAATATATCATACAAGTATATATGCATACATATACCACTACATAGAGGTACAATATTGTAAACTGCCAAAAATTTCCTCTACGATTTTTTTAAAATATTATTGTAATTATTTTGCACTTCGTATCTACACGTCGCATATAAATTCACATTGTTGTAGCGTGCAGATTTCTGTTTCGTAATTGCTCGTCGATTGCGAATATGTGCGAGGTACATATTTTTGTAAAAATATTTTATAAGAGATTTTATATATAGAAGAATTTAATTTTCAAAATAATATGTGGTAAATATTTTTATTTCTAAAAAGAGTTATTTTGTTCGTCGTTTAAAAAAATAAATGGTGATTTAAAAAATTGTGGTTTATATGAAAAGTATTCCAAATATTTTACAAAATTTGAAAGTTGATACTTAAAATATTTTATTATTTATAAAGCTATTTATGATTTAATATTTAAGTATTATCGTGATTTTCAAAATTAATTATTTTTATATTTATTTAATTATGAAAATGATACTTAAGATTTTGTTGATTTTAATATTTGATTAATTATGCTAATTTAAATTTGAAAAGATTTCATTAGAATTTGAATTAAATGAGTAGAGGTTTCATGTTTAATTTGGATTTGAACGATTTAAAGTTTAAAGCGAATTTAAATATAATATGATATTATCTAGGGAGAATTTAAATTCTCCCAATGCCAATCTAACTGGAATTCCCACCTCCTATATAAGGAGAGGTACTCATCCAAAAATTTCCACAACTCAGAGTGTATGTGCATCGTGTCGGTACCTTATTCTCATCGACTATATTCTTTTACATTACAAATACAAATATGTTCTCCGCCGTGTCCGACCCCCGGACACGACGACATCCCTTTCAGCCCCATACGGCCACCACTTATCTCTGACCCCGACTCCGCCACGGCCACCGCTCCTACTGCCATCAGAACCACCACCAGCCTACCACCAACATCCCCGCCACAACTGTTGTTCTCTGGCCACATCCGCCTCCCGCCCGGCCACTAATGGCCACCACCGTCACCATCCACCCCTATCCACCGTCCTCCACCACACACCCGACCAAAACTACACCCGACATCGCCACAAACACCAGAAAATAAATTAGAAGGTATAACTGAAACCTTACCTCCACCGTGACATCGCAAAGCCGTCGTTTACCACCTCGGTGACGACCATGAGGGCTCACCGTCGGCCGAAACCCGAGCCGCGCAGCTAGCATAGATCCCGACGAACCCCCGTCCCCCAGATTTCGTCTGCTGCTTACTCACCCGCCGCCTCCGGCAATCACCAGCACCGGACTCACCTCGCCACCGCCTGGAATCCTCCGCGCCATTCGACGCCGAGCTCCGAAAACCCTTCCATCGCCGGATCCTCGTCGTGCCGTCCCTGTCGTCCGTTCCGCTCCGGTCGTCGCTCGAAGCCGCCATCCGCCCGTAACCCTCTCCTCCATCGGGCCGCTCCCGCCGCTGCGCGTCCGTCTCCGAGAGCCGCCTCCGATTGCCGGTGGCCGCCCGCCGAGCAGCCGAGCGCCGCCTTCGGCCGCCTGAGCGCCTTCGGCCGAGCCCATCAGTGAGTTTCTCTCACTTTCCACTTCTCAATTTCTAACCCTCTCTCTCCACACTTTTGGTTTAAAGAGAACAGCTGATAAGTATATTTACTATTATTATTAATCATTATTATTATTATTATTTGTACTATTATCATTATTTAAATGGTGTCATACTTATCTATTATTATTATTATTATTATTATTATTATTATTATTATTATTATTATTATTATTATTATCATCATTATTATAATTATTATTAAATTATTATTTTTAGAAATTTTGTATTATTATTATTTTTCAACTACATGTATAGAATAAATGATAGTGTTATATAGATAATTTCAAATATTCAAAATTTCCCTAAAATATTTTTCTAGATTATATATATTCATTGAAATATTTTTGACTAATAAAACATAGATGTCTACCAAAAATTCTACTTTTACAAACTTATATCTAAATACGATTTTTGATTCATCAAAGTATTTAACAAAAGTATTTCTCAAATTAAATTAATATACATAACTAATTTCAAGTATTTACGTAAAAATTATTTTAACTTATAAATTATAATTTTTTAAACATTATAAATATTTTCTAAAATTACCCTCCGCAAATTCTCCCAATTATCCTCATTACTCATGACAAATCATGCTTGCCTGTTTTCCTCGCAACCTCGAACCCCTACGTCTCGATCATGGCTATTGGAATATTGGGACATGACAGAACATCGCACACCAGGCGTAACATCAGGCAAGATACCTTGCCATTATACTGTTTATTTTTAGTTTGCATTTTATTACATATCACTGTTCATTTATTTCCAGTTCTTGATTTACTGCCTGCTCAACGATATTAGTTGTACCTTATTATTTATCCTTTGATTGCATATGGACCTAGAGTTAAGGGACTACCACTAGCTTAGTGCATTACATAAACTTTGACACTGATGTGCCATGATATGTGTGAGTTGTGAGTAGCATATAGCCTACGGACTTGCGTGTTGGCTGATCATTGATACGTATTGGACGTGCATTAGGTCTAACTGTCAATAGTTGTACGTTAGAAGTCTTAACGGTTAATAGTGTTACATGGTCGTGGATGCGACATGATAGGTACATTGGGTGGGGAGAACATTTTCTTGTCGTATGGGCTTCGATTGTACTTCCCTTGAAACCCGGAAGCTCCGCTGGAGATACGGGTATGTTGAGCCTCTCAGGTTTGCCACTGTCATTTTGAACGTCATGCACTGTGGTCACTGGTACCCAAGTGGGGACTATACCAAATTCCATTTACAGCCAGGGCTCATGCGACGAAAGGTTTGTTCTCAACTGCATGTTCACTTTAGTTTGGTTAGATTACCTTATTTATGTCTGGTCACTTTCTTTGATTGTGGCATATTTTATATTCAGTATTTATATGGCATGTTTATTGTATCTTGTTACGTCCCTCTGAGGACCTGGTTATCTCTCCAGGTGTGTCTTGTGAGTTCTGCAAGTGCTCTAGCTAAGGCCATGGCTTGCGTTCTATTCTTCGAGATGTTGTTTTTTGGATCCACATCTCCTTCGCTCGACCAATCATTTTCTTGTACAATTCTTCCTTATTTTAATTAGTTGGCAGTAGATTTGTCTCCACCCAACGATTGTATACATGACAAATTCAAAGTTATTTTTTATCATTAATTATCTTTGTGGATGAGATTTAGTACTTTGGTTACTGCATTTTATAGCTTATGTATACATACGACGGTCCATATACTTCGTATGTATACAGCTGGCATGATTACGTTCTAGTCCTTCTATTTTTGGGACTGGGGCGCTACATGTTTTTGTGGTGGCCCACGCAGGTCTAGTTTGCCGTCTCGGTTACATGACTGTACCGAGCGGGCCTGCAATATAGGATTAGATTCTAGAATCTCATCCACCTACTTGACATCCTTTCTTGACTTCAAATTCCGAACTCTCGGTCGACCTCCTTGAATTGCATCTTGCTTGACTCCTTCTACCGTAAATTCTTAGTTTCGTGTTTATTAAGATGACTACACTAGTATATGCCCATAGGTTAAACACATGGCTAGATGGATTGCATTGACAATTAATATGCATTGAGATTTTATTTGAGTTATAAAGGCATTTATTTTCCTAGAAATATAATTTTAAAGATTAGTTAATTCCAAGTTGGGTAGTAGCATATTACCGCTTCCAAAAGATAGTCGGAATTTTAATTTGATATTACAAGGTGATATACACATGAGGATAGCTAGATCGAGAAAACAAATTGATTTGATCTTGCGTTTTAATTTTTGAAGGTCTTTGAACATTTATGATTTATTGAGTTATAGCTATATATCTTTTGGAGGGATATAAATTTGATTTGAAAAGGATCATAAAATTTTAAACTATGATTTACGATTGTCCAAAATTTAAGGACGATTGATAAATTTTGATAAAATGTTTTGAATTAAATTATGTCATATGATTTATGATTTATAAGTTTTTTAGATTTCAAGTTTAATCCTTGATTATGGATATTTAAATTTTGGTAAAAAAAATATATATGTTTACTTTGAAGAGTAGTTGTGACTTATTTGAAGGATATAGAATTAAATTCGGGAGTTATTTTAAATATACCATTTTGTAGTATGAATTTGGGCTGATAAACTTATTTAAATGTTGAATTTAAGATTTGAGAAAAAAAAAGAAAAAAATTATTTGTTTGATTTGCGATATATAAGGGTTATTTTGAGATTGATTAGAAATTTAAATGTGGATTAAAGTTGACAGTCTAAGATAATTGGAAATTTTGACGGAGTATCTTGGAAATTTTATTGAGGAAATTTTGAGGAACTTGAAATTTTAGATTAGATCATATATTGGTAGATGACCAAGAAGCAAGTAAGGTCACCCTAGTGAGATAGAAGTATTCCACATTCGATTGACATACCACCTATGATTATGATATTGCATATACTCAAAGTATAGTTAGTCATCGACCAAACCGATGAACATATCTTTGACTTACTCGACCTTCCCTCAAATCTAGATCTTTATTCGTGACCATCTAATTGTTTGAAACTTCGAAATGATTAGGATCATTCCCTTGACCATACCCTTATCTATTAGACTATTTTCTCTCTAGAAACTGTGTCTCTAACTTATCTTAACTTGATCTACGACATTTCCTAAATTATCTTTATTTCATGCTTTAAACATTTTATTTTTGTGCATTAATTAGTACCACTTGAGAACCCACTTTCTATTTTAGATCCTTTGGTGCCCCTACTCGTGACTTTGATATTTGGAGCACAATACTAGACTTTTCCTTCCAACAAATTTCACATGCAAGACCTTGACGAGCTCACCTTCATGTAGATAAATCATGTCCCACTAAAACACGTCCCCATGTACTCTATTTTTATGGTACGACTTTCGGGTCATAAAGACTAACTATAATCTATACCATGGCACCGATATACTTTTGACTATATATATTTGGACTCAATCTCGACTCAAATCTTTGGCCCGATTGCGATCTACTAAATCCATTAAAAGCTTAACCTTGTGTTTTATCTTGACTTCTTAATCATTGTCATTTTATTTTCACGTATTATCTTGATTTACTTAGACCCATAACACCTTTTACTCTTCATGCAATATTAGCAACACTTACTTTTCTCCCTTCCAATTAAATTGCTTACTCATATTTTACTATGATTCCTCCTAGTTTATGCAACCTTGTTCCATTTATGAATCTCTTATGTAAAGATGAACTTTGACCAGACATCCCTCGGTTAGTAGAGGTTAGATTAGAAGGCTCATCGAGGAGATTAGTGATATAATTAATTAATATGATTAAATATGCATAAGTAGGATTTTGTGGCAAAATTTAGAGAGGTGCTATCATTTTTCAAAGAAGACAAATCGGTTCTTCAGGGCAAACCCGTTATTGAAAAAAAATTATGAGGTGATAAGTAGGATGTTGATGTAGTAGATCTCGAAGCTATCCAATATTAGAAGGTGGAAATTCTTGTTATCCTAAGGAAAATTTTATGATGATTACGAATATGAAGATTCATGACTAAGAGTTTGATTGCTCCGACTAATTTATTAAATTTAAATTTTAAAGAGATTATGAGGACAAAATTTAGTTGAACAAAACTAATTATAGATATGATGGAAGAAGAAGAATCTAGAATCCTTGAATTCAAAACTTTGGTACGTATTGAAATTGTAAGATACAGGAATTGGGAATATTTTTAGGAGTATAAATTTTGTGAGTAAATTTTAAGGAGAAACATCAAATGATATAAAGAAGAAAAAGAAAGTGTCTTAAGAAAAATTAAAGTTTTATGAAATATGAATATTGAGAAGAAATCGAAGCTTTTGAAGATTCATTGTTAATAAACACCATAGTGATTACTCGAAGATCATAATGATAGTTAACGCAACCCGAATATTAAATTACTAGTCTTAGAATGAGATAGAGGAAGTTATTAAAAATATTTGAAATTTTGGTGATTCTAGGATTGATGACAGTATGACCAATTAGACACAGAAGGATGTCATGCGCAAGATCATTACAAAACTGCACCATTGATTTATTCTTTTAAGCTATCAAATTGTCAATTTTTATTGAATGTCGTTTCTTCTCCCCGTCTAATGAACTAAATCGTGACTTCTCATTCTTAAATTCTTTCTATCTCCTGAAGCCTACCTACCCTAATTTTTCCTAAATTTCGAGGACGAAATTCTTTTAAGTTGGGTAGGATGTAAACCCCCTAAAATTTCCTCTATAATTTTTTAAAAAATATTATTGTAATTATTTTGTACTGCGTATCTACACGTCGCATATAAATTCACATTGTTGTAGCGTGCGAGATTTGCGTTTCGTAATTGCTCGTCGAATGCGAATATGTGCGAGGTACATATTTTTGTACAAATATTTTATTATAGATTTTATATATAGAAGAATTTCATTTTCAAAATAATATGTGGTAAATATTTTATTTCTAAAAAGCGTTATTTTGTTCGTCGTTTAAAAAAAATAAATGGTGATTTAAAAAATTGTGGTTTATATGAAAAGTATTCCAAATATTTTGCAAAATTTGAAAGTTGATACTTAAAATATTTTGTTATTTATAAAGCTATTTTATGATATAATATTTAAGTATTATCGTGTTTTTGAAATTAATTATTTCTATATTTATTTAATTATGGAAATGATACTTGAGATTTTGTTGATTTTAATATTTGATTAATTATGCTAATTTAAATTTGAAAAGATTTCATTAGAATTTGAATTAAATGAGTAGAGGTTTCATGTTTAATTTGGATTTGAACGATTTAAAGTTTAAAGCGAATTTAAATATAATATGATATTATCTAGGAAGAATTTAAATTCTTCCAATCCCTATCCAACTGGGAATTTCTACCTCCTATATAAGGAGAGGTACTAATCCATAAATTTTCACCACAACTCAGAGTGTATGTGCATCGTGTCGGTGCCTTATTCTTATCGACTGTATTCTTTTTACATTACAAATACAAATATGTTCTCCGTCGTGTCCGACCCCCAGACACGACGACATCCCTTCCAGCCCCATACAGCCACCACTTCTCTCCGACCCCGACTCCACCACGGCCATCGCTCCTACTGCCATCAGAACCACCACCAGCCTACCACCAGCATCCCCGCCACAGCTGCTATTCTCTGGCCATATCCGCCTCCCATCCCGGCCACCAATGGCCACCACCGTCACCATCCACCCCTATCCACCGTCCTCCACCGCACACCCGACCAAAACCACCCCCGACATCGCCCCAAACCCCAGAAAACAAATCAGAAGGTATAACTGAAACCTTACCTCCACCGTGACATCGCCGAGCCATCGTCGACCACCTCGGTGACGACCGTGAGGGCTCACCGCCGGTCGAAACCCGAGCCGCGCAGCCAGCACCGATCCCGACGAACCCCCGTCCCCCAGATTTCGTCTGCCGTTCACTCATCCGCTGCCTCCGGCAATCACCAGCACCGGACTCACCTTGTCACCGCTTGGAATCCTTCGCGCCATCCGACGCCGAGCTCCGAAAACCCTCCCATCGCCGGATCCTCGTCGCACCGTCCCTGAAGTCCGTCCCGCTCCGGTCGTCGCTCAAAGCCGTCATCCGCCCGTAACCCTCTCCTCCACCTGGCCGCTCCCGCCGCTGCGTGTCCGTCTCCGAGAGCCACCTCAGATCGCTGGTGGCCACCCGCCCAGCAGCCGAGCGCCGCCTCTGGCCGCCTGAGCGCCTTCGGCCGAGCCCATCAGTAAGTTTCCCTCACTTTCCCCTTCTCGATGTCTAACCCTCTCTCTCCACACTTTTGGTTTAAAGACAACAACTGATAAGTATATTTACTATTATTATTAATCATTATTATTATTATTATGATTATTATTATTATTATTATTAGTATTATTAGTATTATTATCATTTATTTAAATGGTGTCATACTTATCTATTATTATTGCTATTATTATTATTATTATTATTATTATTATCATTATTATAATTATTATTAAATTATTATTTTTAGAAATTTTGTATTATTCTTATTTTTCAACTACATGTATAGAATAAATGATAGAGTTATGTAGGTAATTTCAAATATTCAAAATTTCCCTAAAATATTTTTCTACATTTATATATATTCATTGAAATATTTTTGACTAATAAAACATAGATGTCTACCAAAAATTCTACTTTTACAAACTTATATCTAAATACGATTTTTGATTTATCAAAGTATTTAATAAAAGTATTTCTCAAATTAAATTAATATACATAACTAATTTCAAGTATTTACGTAAAAATTACTTTAACTCATAAATTATAAATTTTCAAACATTATAAATATTTTCTAAAATAATATAAGTATTTACTCTCCGCAAATTCTCTCAATTATCCTCATTACTCATGACTAATCATGCTTGCCTTTTTCTCGCAACCTCGAACCCCTACATCTTGATCATGGCTATTGCACTATTTGGACATGATAGAACATCGCACACCAGACGTAACATCAGGCAAGATACCTTGCCATTATACTGTTTATTTTCAGTTTGCATTTTATTACATATCACTGTTCATTTATTTCCAGTTCTTGATTTACTGCCTGCTCAGTGATATTAGTTGTACCTTGTTATTTATCCTTTGATTGCATATGGACCTAGAGTTAAGGGACTACCACTAGCTTAGTGCATTACATAAACTTTGACACTGATGTGCCACGATATGTGTGAGTTGTGAGTAGCATATAGCCTACGGACTTGCGTGTTGGCTGAACACTGATACCTATGGGACGTGCGTTAGGTCTAACTGTCAATAGTTGTATGTTAGAAGCCTTGACGGTTAGTAGTATTACATGGTCATGGATACGACATGATAGGTACATTGGATGGGGAAAATATTTCCTTGTCGTATGGGCTTCGATTGTACTTCCGTTGTAACCCGGAAGCTCCGCTGGAGATACGGGTATGTTGAGCCTCTCAGGTTTGCCACTGTCGTTTTTGAACGTCATACGCTGTGGTCACTGGTGCCCTAGTGGGGACTATACCAGATCCCATTTACAGCGAGGGCTCATGCGACTAAAGGTTTGTTTTCAACTGCATGTTCACTTTAGTTTGGTTAGATTACCTTATTTATGTCTTGTTACTTTCTTAGATTGTGGCATATTTTATATTCAGTATTTATATGGCATGTTTATTGTATCTTGTTACGTCCCTCTAAGGACCTGGTTATCTCTCCAGGTGTGTCTTATGATTTTTGCAGGTGCTCTAGCTAAGGCCATGACTTGCGCTCTATTCTTCGAGATGTTGTTTTTTGGATTGTCATCTCCTTCACTCGACTAATCATTTTCTTGTACAATTCTTCCTTATTTGAATTACTTGGTAGTAGATTTATCTCTGCCCAACGATTGTGTGCATGACAAATTCAAAGTTATTTTTATATCATTATTTATCTTTTTGGATGAGATTTAGTGCTTTGGTTACTGTATTTTACAGCTTATGTATACATACGACGGTCCATATACTTCGTATATATACAGCTGGCATGATTACGTTCTAGTCCTTCTATTTTTGGGACTGGGTCGTTACAAATATACCTATAGTACATCAAATGCTATCATGTAAATCTGGGCATGAATGTGAAAGTGATGCATTGGTAGATATGGTAAGGCCCTGCATACAAGTATGCAGTTCAAAGTAAGCTCTGATACCTAGAAAATATCGGAGAAGAAGTGGTGAGTAAGAGATGTTGTGAAGTGTGTCTGATGTGTTAGAGTGCCAATGTTTGCAAACATGTGACAGATGGTGTCAGTGAATGAATAACAAGTGAGAGGTGTGTGTGTCAAGTGAGTGTCTACATAGAATATTTGTCATGTGATGTGTGTCTAGTGTCTAACGTGTGCAGATACAAGTGACAACAAGAGTGAAGTGTGTGTCGAGCATGTGAAGTGTCAAATGCAAATGAATTTGTGGCATAACAATATATACATAGTAGTGTCAAGGTCTTGGGTTAGTGTCAAGCATATCATCATGTGTCATCTTGTCCAATCTACGTGTCCAAAGAGTATCAAAATGTGTCAACCAGTACCAGTGAAGTGTAGTGTTCAAACATGTGTTGAGCATTGTACAAGTGTCCACGTGTCATGGTGTGTCATGCAACTGTGTCTAACATATTAGTGTACCAATGTGCCCACATATGTTAAGAAGAACGTATCCAAGTGTGTGTGTAGTGTCCACGAAAAGGTGTCCAACAAAGAGTGCACAAAACCCGTGTCATCAGACTGCACAAGCTCGACAGGAACTTGCGAGTCCAATATCTCTACGATTCCTTGATAAGATCCATCCAAACTTGGTAAATGGCATGTCAGACATTGCCCCAACATAATCACCAAGTTTTGTGTCGCCTTGTATCGTGTCCACTTAGATATGGACTAGTGGTAGCAGGACAGTGCACCACAGCCTCGCGTGATCATCCCCTGTACAAATAGACAAAGGACACGACACCAAAATCGACTCAGTCGAACACAGAAATAATCCACACATTAACATCTACAAAATCATGAAATTAGTTTAGAAAAACAAAAACAAATATTTCTAAGAGGTATTTCATAGAACACATTGAATAGTTCTTCGATACTCCTCCGATACGTATACCAAATGGATACGAATTGAACCCAAACTCAGCCTAGGGCTAGAGGGACCCTAAATGAATGCATCTATGAAGAGAAATCTGGAATTTAAAGGGTTTAGATATCATTACCTATCGAGAGTTGGAATCTCAATGAAATAGCCCTTTGAAAAGCTTAAACAGCAAAACCAATGGCCAAATTGCTTCCGATCCTTGCTAGCTAGCTAATAGAGACTTTTTCTTCACAAGAGGAGTGCAATGAAATTGATTTGGTTCAATTTGGAGGCGATTTGAAGAAAAGGGGAAAATTTGTAGAAGAACACAAACTAAGGTTAAGGTTTGCTACAAAGGAGGCAAGAGGGGGCTAATGATGACGTAAATAGGTAGGGAAAAACTCTCTTGGCCAGCCATAGTGATGGGCTAGGATTAGGCTAAGTCACAAAGGCCCAACACCTCTTCCTATGTTGTAAAAACAAGCCCTTAAGCTAAATGCCCAAACTAGCTTCTTAATACAAATCTCCAAATAGTTTTTAAGTCATTCCTAGCTAGATTAGAGTCTAATTACTAACCCAAACATGTTAGCTAGGTCTCCATGGTCATGTTTAGTCTCTAGGCTAAGTAGCTCTAAGGTTTCACTAGCAATAGACCAAAGTCACAATACACTAAATTAAATAGTATTAAAATAATCAAAATTCACCATAAATCATTAACGTGATTTAAATCCTATTATTTAATGATAAATTTTACAAAATTTTAAAATTACTCTCATTTTAGAAAAGTGGTAGTTACAAACTGGTCCTCCAGTATATTCCGGACCCGTTTGAGAGATTGGTTGCTTCGTAAAATACCCTCTATATCACGCGTCAATGCATAACGAATTGTGCTCAGAATGAGGTTGGTATAATATGCATTGTCAGCCATGCTCATTGGGGTTACCGGAGATGCCGTAATAGAAGGCCCTTGGACGGCAGCAGCAGCCAACGTATGCCTTGGGATAGTAACCGAAGCAGGGGGTGTCGTCACCGTAACAGATGTCATTGGCGGTACAGAGACAGTAGGAGCCAACAATGTCTGACACGCAACTGATTCCTCAGCAAGCTCCCCTACCGGTCCTTCAGCCGAAGCTAAGCTAAATGAAGCCTGAGAAATCATAGCTATCGACGTCTTAACGGTTACTGTAATCGACTCCTCAATAGTCTTTTCAACTGGTGTGTCAGCAACCAATTCGTCCATAGTCTCCTCGACCGAACCCAGAACAGGTGGCTCGAGCATAATCTCTTTAGACGGTTCTGGAGAGACTACGTTGAACGGTTCTTCAACTGATTCGTCAGCAGCTTCCTCGACAAATTCCTCCTCCTTAGTCAGACCCTTAGGGGTTTCAGCGACGGGCTCATCAACAGCACCGTCGATAGTGACTGCCCCGGCTAGAGCCTTGGCGGGCGGCTCAACGGTGACCACATCGCCTCGACGAGCTCGTTCGTCGGCAATATCTACCACTGGATCTCTAACATTCTCTTCAACTACCACTCGGTGTTGAGGTGCAATATACGCCAGGCCTAAATCTTCCAACACTGGTCCCTCGATGCCTCCGTAAGGAGAAGGCACCTGAAGGAACAAGTAGAAGTGCCTTCAGCATCCTCAGCCGATCGACCCATCTCAAGCCCAGTTTCACGAACGGTACATTCACGAAACGCGAGGCCAACCCTGGGTATTACCATGGAGCCACCCATGGAAGCCATTACCTCGTAGTCAAAAGAGGCAGGAGGAGGAACCCCCTCTGCCTCAGTGGTTGGGCCCTCCTCAGGGACATGGTAATCTGATCGCTCTGGCGTCTTCCTCGCCTGCACCAGCAAAACAAGGATAAATGAAAAGTCACGAGTGAAAATTCGAATAAAAAAGGGAACTAAAATATACCCTTGAGGTCGATGCAACAAGCGGCACGCTAGGCCACAAGGGAGCACGACCCTTGGATGCCACTCTTTTTACCTTCTTGCCAGAAGGAGGGTTTGCTGCCGAACGAGCTCAACGTTTTAGTATGAAACTCAGGGGTGCCACATCTTCCCTTCGCTCCTGAGAGGCACCAAAGTCATCCGAAGACCCATATCCTGCAGCTTCAGACTCCTGAGACTGCCGCTGGGGCCTCTCAAACTTCGTACCCACAATAAAGCTCCATTCTCGGTCATAACCAAAATAGAAGTTATTCACTAAATAGTAGAACTATACAGCGGAATACAAGACACGGGGATCCCCATGCACGTCAGGAATTGTAAATGCTACCCTGGTAGATTTGGCTTTGTAATAACTCCAAGTACGGGCACCGTCCAACAAACCTCCCTCATAGCCAAGATATGGGCTGGGATTGCTCATCATAGTTTGGCTATTACCAAACTGTCGTACGAAGCGACGGCAGATAGGGCTCCAGATATGTCGTATTCTGGCTCCGGTACACCAGGTGTAAAGGACGAATGGATAACAACCAGCAATAAAAACTGACAGTTAACTCGTCCCTTCCACTGACCCGGTCAACCAGCTCGTCACCAGCTTCATGGCCACCGTAGAAAGGCGAAACCATGCTAAAGCTATAACTGTCCAAGCGGTTCAACTCCCGCCTACAGGCAGGAACACCATCATGAGACGATTTTGCCTTGTGGTAGTTGCACAAAAGCGCGTCCCCTCCTCGTGACCGTCTTTGGTGGCAGGGACAATCAAACCAGTATGATGTAATGCCAACCAGGCCATCAAATAATCGTAGGGCAACTTCGCTCGAGAAAACTTGCTGGCACACCCACGATACTCTATGATCTTTTCTGAGAGGTCCCGTAGGCCTCGAAGAATATTACAAACTGTGGCCGGATGCAGCGCAAGAGAATGACCAAATGCCAGCTACACGACCGACATGATAAGTTCCTTACTCAGTCGCCTCAAAGAGCTTGAGTCTCCAGTCACTACAGCCTTCCTCAGCCATATCATCAGGAAGATAGCTAGCGTCGCTTTCAGACTTACGGGAGTTAAATTTTGGTAAAACAAGTACGGACCGTTGAGGCAGGTCTTCCCTCAGCATCCAGCATGGTAGCTCGCGTCTTGGCCTCTGCCTCCATCTCCTCTACCTCAGCGGTGGTATACGCCCTACAAGAGGAAAGACGAACCGATATGCGTTTCGAAGGATCGTCGCCAAAGAAATACCTCCTCCACGCATTGAAGTGAGGCTGACCCTTT
>JANAVB010018574.1:0-15000 GCA_029216955.1 Iris pallida | reverse complement strand
GCTCGCATAGCGGCGCAGCCCTACGAAGTGACATAGTTCCACTTGGCCAGATGGGTGTGTATATCTTTTCAGGATACCACCCTATCGTTCGTTTAAATTGTTGCTCTTAAGATAAAATAGAGTTTGATTCTCTTGATAAGAGCAATATCTTATTGGTTTGTTTAAACCACAGATAAGGATAGAGTATGTTCTTACGGACGAGAGCCATATCCAATTGGTTTGTTCAAACCAATGGCCCTCTAAGATAAGACAAAATCCAACTTCAGTGATAGGAACATAATCTTCTCAGGTTCATCCGATCAACAAATAAGCCCACGCTACGTGTCATTTATTCAGTTATGTTGATAACTTCCCAAATGTCTCGGTAGAAGAGAATCACCGTGACTGCCACGTATCAGCTCAGCAATAACCTCACCGTGACCACCTCAATATTCTTCCATATCACCCCGGGCAATGTTCCTGCACAATCCTTATGCAGATCGTATATGTGCTCCCCTATAAATAGAAGGAGTTTTTCTTCGATAAAGAGGGTTCCAAATATTTAACTTCGGTATCCTCTTGATTGGTAACCCTAGTGTTTCAATCACCAGCATCAGAAAGCCAAAGCAAGTTCAACTCGTCATTAGATCGTCAACAGAGTAAAGTAGCCGTTGCGGTGCTCGATCTCCACCGCCACACTTTTCCAAAAATTTTGTACTTAGATCTCCTGTTTAGGAATCGATTTTACTCTTTTTACGTTTAAAATACAAAATGTTCGTATAACCTTTTGTCATGGCAAACAAGGACATATGAAGGATGTGTTCTAATATGCAGGACAGTGTATAATGAATACTGTGCAGTGAAGTCCAAGAGGAAATTGCAAGGCAGGGACTGTTATGGTGCAGAACAAGTGAAGGTAAATGAATACAAGGGGTAAAGATGCAGTGAATGCTTGTGACAGTATGCAGGATATGTAATGAAGATATGCAGTGACTAATTGAGTAGCAGATATCCTAATGTGCATGATTTGGCAAAATACAGGGCCAATGTTCATCTATACAGGATATGTATTATGGAAGTGTAGTGAATGCATATTGGGCAGATGTAGCCATGTGAGTGCATGTGTTGCATTGCATCTAAATGCAATACAGTAAGTTATTTTGTAGTTTATTGTAGGATAATGTTTGTTAAATCTAAATAGGAGGCAGGACAAGCTTCTAATTTGTAGGATATACAATGGGGTGAAATGCTGAGGTATGTAGGTCATTAGAGTTAACGTACAGTAATCGAATAATGTTTGTAGGGACCAAGGTCTGTAGGCAATGCAAGTGCAGTGCATTACTATAAATGTGAGGAAGATGTAGTGATACAGTAAATTAGCGTGAGTGATGTCCAGGATGTAGGACAGCATGGTGTATCACTACTCGAGCAACAGTGATGGATCTACAAATAGAATGCACTGTACAGTGGATACAAGATGTTTGCAGGGCTTGAAGGCAGTGATGTATGAGAGGTAGGGCAAAACATATGAGTGATGCAGTATGTTTAATTCAAGATGCAGTAGAATAAAAGGATATTGCAGTACATACTATGGATAAATCAGTGCAAAGGGGTGCTCGACTGCACAAGGCTTCCAAATCTGAGCAAGGTGGGCATTATCAAATCTAGGATATGCTATCTAGATGAATAAGGATGCAAAACGGATGCAAAAACCCAAATGGAGACTACTCAAACATAAAGGGGTCAACACAGTGAACAACCCTGGCCGAGCCTCTCCGTATCCAAAATAACACATCAACTATCTCTAAATCCCATAGAACAGCCCACACATATATAGCAGTATATTAGCAACATTATTGTATAATTATATTTGAATAATAAGCATAAAAAGTCCTAAGAGACATTTCACCAAATACTTGATGTGCGTATCCGACACTCTTGCGATACGCACCTCAAATGAATCCGAAATGAAACCAAACTCTTCCTAATGTCATGGGGACCTAAATGAATGCATCTATGGAGAAAAATCTGAATTAGAATGGGTTTAGAGTTTTTTTTACCACTTGGGAGATGGATTCTCAAGGAGAAACCTCTAGATCTAGATCTCCTTCCCTTCTACTAGCCAAATTGCTCTAATAGGCTCCCGCATAGCAAATAGAGACTCCCTCTCTTCAAGAGGAAGAGATTGCAACTTATTTAGTTGAATTTGGGCTCAACTTGAGTATTGGAGGCAATTGGGGGAAGAACACCAAATTAGGGTTAGGGTTCTGGATAAAAGGAGAAGAAGAGGGGCTAATGATGCTTTAAATAGCAAGAGGGGGCTATGCTTGGCCGACCATATAGTGGGCTATGGTTTGGTTAAGGTGAACTTGGCTAAAAACCTCTCCTTTTGTCATTTAAAGGCCCTTTTAATTAGAAGAAGGCCAAAAGGTGGTTTATTATTTATGTCAAATCTAGTCTCTATATGATATTCTAACATAATTAGAGTCCAACTTACAAGTCTAAGTTCACTAGCTAGGTCTCTAAGATCATGGTTAGCCTCTAGTCAAAGTGGTTCTAAGGTTTCACTAACTATTGATACTAACACAATGCATTAATTAAAATAATCAAAAATCACAATTACTAAAATACCCTCATTCTGGAAAGTGGTAGTGATAAGTCTACCCTCCTTAAAATAATTTTATCCTCGAAATTAAAGACGAAACTAAGCAGAAACAGAAGGATAGAAAATCATACCTCAAGGCTAAAGAAGATAAGGGTATCGCTCGCGCAACTCATCCTCCCTCTCTCAGGTTGACTCACCTAGAGAGTGCTGCCTCCATACGACGCGTACCAAGAAAATAGTCTGGTTCCTCAATGCCTTCTTCTAACGATCCAGAATCTTCATAGGCTATTCTGGATAGCTGAGAGTAGGGCCCACCTCGATCTCGGAGTGATCTAGTACGTTACTGGGATCCCCTGCGTATCGTCTCAACTGTGACACATTAAACATGCCATGAACTCCCTCTAGTACAGGTGGCAAGTCTAGCTTATAAGCCATGACACTGACTCTCTGTAACGCCCCAGTCCCAAAATATGTAGGACCAAGTACATGAACATGCCAGCTGCACATATACGAAGAATAATCTAATATATGGAATCCTCATATATGCACATAAGCTGTAAATAGAATAATCACAGGCCAGAATAATATATCTAATCTCATCACAGCTCAACACAGAAGGTAATAGAGTCTAAATAAATAAATAAGAGTATCAAAAGATAGCCGGGTGAACATACTCACTCCAAACAGCTATAAAAAATAGTCTCACAAGATCGGAGTCCGACCTCCGCAAAATAGAAAGAAAAGAGATGTAAAATAATGTCTACAACTGTTCTCAGATAAGAAATAGTCTAGAAATCAAAAGGCACTGCCTCGTCATCAATGTAGGATAGCTCCAACGCCGCTCCGTACTCCTGTGGAAAATTGTTTAAACCTGGAGAGATAACCAAGTCCTCAGGGGACATAGCAAGATACAAAAAAATACCATGCCATATAAACTGTGATAATATAATAAGGAAAAAGGTATGCATGCAATTGGGTTCCTGACCATTCTACTGTGAATATGCAGTTGAGATACATTCCTTTGATGCATGAGCCCTAGCTGAATATAGGATCCGGTATAGTCCCCTCTTGGGCACCAGTGACCAAGCGCATGACGTTCAAAAATGACAGTGGCCAACCTGAGAGGCTCATACCCGTATCTCCAGCGGAGCTTCCGGGTTACAAGGGAAGTGCAATCGAAGCACATACGTCAGGTAATGTTCTCCCTACCCAATGCCTAGTATAATCATCTCCATGACTGACATGTACCTCTTGTAACTGCCAAGTCTTCTAGCATACAACTCTATTTGCAGTTACCCCTATCCGTCGCATGCTCCATACATATCGGTTGCCAACCAACTACGCGGATACGTGTCCTACATGTGACTCACATCACGTGATACAACAAGTGTCTAGGCCATATGAGATATACCAATACCTCAACATCAATGGGTGGTCAATAAACTAAGTCAATGCAAGAGAAATAAATAAAGCGAGAAAAACGACCGATAGAGTCGCTTGCACCCAAGTGTGACTTGGACGCACAGTTTAAATATCAAGAAATAAGAAATACTAAAAATAACAATTGAAAATAAGGAATATAATAATCACAGAGTAAGGTGGCAAGGTATCTTGCCTGATGGTGCAAAGTGGCAAGCCCAAGAATCACAATGTCAGCTAAGAAACGTCACAGTCTCCAAACAACTCCGGACGCTGAAACAAACATAAAAAATACACTCGGTGTAAAAGATATACCTAGGAAACGTCTGTCTAAAAGTCTAATTCTGGAACAGGGGCAAAATCGTAATTTCGGGTCAAAACGATGTCTGCCGTTGGACCTGCTTTGCACCGAAATGCGTGCCAAAATCTATGGTCTCTAAAGTTGTCAAACTACATGTCTACGGTTTCAGTTTGAGGAGGGGAACTCAACGGTATGTCCAGTTTTGGATTCCGATGAACCGTGCACCAAATCGTCCGTTTGAGTGGGTAGCGGGCCCGCCAAAAATGGGTTCCTATTCGACCTTCTCAGAATCGAACCTAACTTGGCACACAGGACCAAAATTTCGATTCGGACCTATTGGCGCAAGTTTTGTCTCGATTCGATGACTGTACACGAAGTTATGGGCAAATTTGCAAAACGCCGATACGGGGGTATCTCGACGGATACGCGTTGATTTCGTCGCGCACACATGAAGAAACTGAGTTCCGTCAGTTCCCACACGTCCGCAACGTCCATACACGCCTTTCGATGCATATAGCGCACGACCAGGTCGCCCGGTTTGTCGGGGCGCACGTCGTATCGGAGAAAATTTTCTGAAATTTACTATTTCAAAAACAGTTTTTCACACAAGTTTAACATGGATTTACTTCTTGCCCAGAAATCTAAATACCAATCTACCAGTTGCATTTTAGTCGTGGTTATGTTGGCTACACATGTATTCAATTAGTTTTACAAAACTGGCGAAGGATCACCACTAATTTGGCTTCCAAGTATGAGTTTGGGACTGCCTCCTATACTATTTTTCTGCGAGTTTCCTCGAGAACTTTGAATATTTTTCTCGATTCAATCTTCGGGTTTTACCAGATTCTACCTGAAGGGGTTTGAAGATGATCATATGGTCGGTGCATAGGAGGCGACGGATCGAGAAAACATTGCAAAACAGGGGAGAAATACAACTCAAAAATTGTACCTGGAACGTACGAAAACAGGGAAGTCTTCTTGCTCGACCGTCGGGTTGGGGTGTTTCACGACGGCGCAGTGGTTGTCCGGCGGCTGGGTGTGCGCGTGAAGGCGAGGAGGGTTCAGGCGAAGGGGTGAGTTAGGGTTCGGTTTATTTTTTTATTTTTTTATTAGACGAGCGGTATATATAGTACTGCTGTCGCTGCTTTATTCTTATTAGGATTATAAGTCAATGTGGGGGGGGCTCGGGTTGCAAGTATGGCAGCAGCTGTGCTGCTAAGGATTGCTATTAGGGGGTCGGGTGAGGTGGACCGGTCCCACGTGGGCTGGTCCCCTCCCCTTTACATATTTTTTTTACAAAGGCATTAGCCGTTCCAACCGAGGCTGGCATTAGTTGTTCCAACCGAGGCTGGCCCTCCCCCTTTCTGGGTGTGGCCGAGCCACCATTATTTCTTTTTTTTAACAACTAAAACTATTTATATATATATATATATATATATATATATATATATATATATATATATATATATATATATATATATATATATATATATATTAAGCAAGCAATAAATTCTCAAAAAATTTACCAATAAATTCCTAAAAATCCTAGAAATTATTATATACCTTATTTAATAGAAATATTAACATGCTCACATATAATAATGTATATATACACACATACTTTAATTATACCAATACCCTAATAGTAAATAAATCCATAACTAATGAAATACGTAACAAAATTAATTTAATTTATAAAAATCAATTATAAATTATGGGAGTTTACACTCTCTCGCGGATATAGAAA
This sequence comes from Iris pallida, assembly GCA_029216955.1. Lineage (NCBI taxonomy): Eukaryota > Viridiplantae > Streptophyta > Magnoliopsida > Asparagales > Iridaceae > Iris > Iris pallida. Next base: position 8,949 of record JANAVB010018574.1, on the reverse strand, counting down.
GGTCCGATGAAATACGGGCTAAGCTTCCTACCTCCACAAAAGCGAATGGTGCCTCGTGTCAGAGATATCCTCAGGAACACCAGATCTCCAACCTAGCACAAACAAGGTCTCACACTTAACTATAACAATCAATTATGAACAAACAATATTCATCAAAACAAACTATCCTAACCCTAAATCTAAGCTGTACCTCAAACTCCAAATGTCTCCGATGGCTATCGGCCAAGTGTCGCTGTTTATCCTGCGCCGCGCAAAGTTAATCACTGATGAGCTTCACCTTCTCGGCTGCATCCACAACCATCTCAGGTCCCAATAAATCTATATTTCCAACGTCATCCCAAGATAAGAGAGTATGACATCTACGCCCGTACAATGTCTCGAATGGTGACATCTCAATGCTGGCCTAGAAGCTGTTATTGTAGGCAAACTCAACCAAGTGCAAATGATCCTCCAAGAAACCTCCAAAATCTGTAACACAAGTACGTAGCATGTCCTCGAGAGTCTGGATAGTCCTCTCCGACTGCCCGCCTGTCTGAGGGTGGTAAGCGGTACTAAACATGAGCTGAGTGCCCAAGCTAGCCTGCAGACTCTGCCAGAAGTAGGAAATGAAGCGACTATCCCGATCCGAGATAATGCTCACAGGAACTCTATGCAGCCTGACTATCTACCTCACGTACATGTCTGCTAATCTCTCTGTAGACAAACCTACTTTGAATGACAAGAAGTGGCTGATTTGGTCAACCTGTCTACGATGACCCAAATCGCGTCTTTCCCTCCTAGTGTACACGGTAATTTGAAAACAAAATCCAACGTGATGGGCTTCTACTTTTATTCTGGAATGGGTAATGGCTGTAACAATCCTCCTGGCCTCTGCCTCTCTACCATTACCTATTGGCAAACCAAGCATCTGGCTATCAAGCGTGCCACCTCCCGCTTCATACTATACCACCAAACATGCTCCTTCATGTCTCTATACATCTTGTTAGCACCTGGATGCATAGAATACTGAGAGCGGTGAGCCTTATGTATAACCTGCTCTCGAATATCTCTACTAGGCACACACAGTCTGGAACCGTGCGTCAATGCTCCATCCTCTGCAATTACAAACTCATCCAGAAGTCTTGCTCGAACGTGCTCTCGAATACTCCGCAGAGATACTCTACAGTCCTGACAATTGTATCTCAACTCCTGGCACTATCACCTCAATATCCAAGCTCTCAAGATTTGCTAGCAAATGATGATCTATCATCAAACACATGGCTACCGGATACCTGCTCAAGGCATCGGCAACCACGTTGGTCTTTCCTGGATGGTACTACAACGAGATGTCGAAGTCCTTCATCAACTCCAACCATCTCCTCTACCTCATGTTCATCTCTTTTTGGGTAAACACATACTTCAAACTTTTGTGGTCCGTGAAGATCTATACACGCTCTTCGTATTGATAGTATTTCCATAACTTAAGAGCGAAGATAACCGTTGCTAACTCCAAGTCGTGGGTAGGGTAGTTCCTTTCATGTGGACGTAACTGCCTGGACGCATAGGCAATCACCTTTCCATGTTGCTGTAAGACACAACCCAGAACCTTCCCTGAGGCGTCACTATAGATAGTGAATCCACCTGTCCCTGATGGCAACGTCAAAACTGGAGCTGTCCTCAACCACTTTTTCAACTCATCAAAGGCGACCTGACACTCCTCTGACCAGACAAACTCTATGTTCTTTCGGTCAGCCTAGTCAACGGTTCTGCAATCCGAAAAAAATCCTGAACAAACCTTCTATAGTAGCCTGCCAATCCCTGGAAACTCCTGATCTCTGCAACTGAACTTTGAGAGGTCCATGCCTCAACTGCTATGATTTTCTTCAGGTCAACTAAGATTCCCTCTTCGGTCATAACATGACCTAGGAACTCAACCCGATCAAGAAAAAACTCATACCTCAAAAGCTTGCCATACAGCTTCTCCTTCCCGAGAGTCTCTAGAACTACTCTCAAATGCTCCGCATGCTCCTTTGGGGTCTTCGAATACACGAAGATGTCATCAATGAATACTACCAATAACTTGTCCAAATACTGATGGAACACCTTGTTCATCAGATTCATGAATAATATCGGGGCGTTGGTTAACCCAAACGGCATCAACAAAAACTCAAACTGGCCATACCGCATCCAAAATGCTATCTTCGGAATATCCTCCTTCATCACCTTCACCTGATGATAACCTGACCTCTGATCAATCTTGAAAAATACCCTTGCTCCGCTCAACTGATCGAAGAGATCATCGATCCTCGACAGCGAGTATTTATTCATTATCGTGAGGTTGTTGAGAGCCATTTAGTCTATAAACATCCGTACCGACCCATCTTTCTTCGGCACAAAGAGCACCGGTGCACCACACGGTGAATAACTCGATCGGATGAACTTGCAACTCATATACTAGCTTCTTTAATTCCACCAGCTCGTTGTTGTTCACTCTATAGATGTACTGAGATATCGGCTTTATGTCTGGCACCAAATCTATAGAGAACTCTACATCTCTGTCCGGAGGTAACCCTGGCAACTTATCCGAAAATACATCTATGAACTCAGCTATCAATGGATGTGGCAGACTCTGCTCCTCTACTGAAGCTCCACAGAAGACTCCGCTGCTCTGCTCTGCCTCTCCTTCGGCCAACTCGAACTTTGGCTCTCCTGGTGATCTGAAAAGAACTCTGTCTCCACGATAATCTATGCTGGCATGATGTCTTCTCAACTAATCCATCTCTAGTACAATATCGTAACTCGGTATTGGCATCACGAGCAAACTCACATCCAGCTCTTGGCCTTCCAAAATGACTCTCGATCCTTACAAACATCACTAACTAGGATGATACCACCCCAGTCGTGATCTTGCAAGTCCTAGGCAAAGGTTTAGAAGCAATATGGTGTCTAACGGCAAAAAAATACAGACACAAAACTATAGGAAGCACAAAATCAAATAAAGCAAATACAGGAATAGAATAAAGAAGAATGGAACCAGCTATCAGATCACCCACTGGCTCGGACTCCTCAGCTGCCATGGCTAAAGCTTGCCCCTACTGGCCTCCTCTAGCCTGCTGTTGATGTTGTACAAATCTCTGCTGCTGAGTCTATAATGGCGGTCCCTTCTTCTAGCCCGTTGGAGCTTTAACTCTTAATTCCGGAGATATACAACCTGAAACCATGAAAAAGTCTCTCAGCTGATGCTCTGCTGATCCACACAGTAGGCACTTGTCCAACCTCTTCCTGCAGTCATTCCACCCGTGCCCTGCTTTTTTGACGAAGACGCAAGGGATAACTTAATACAACCTCGGTGCCTACTGCTGGCCCTGTCTCAGCTGCTGATGGGCCTGCTGGAATGGTGCATGACCCTGAACCTGATGTTGCTGGTACAGAAAGGGCCTCTGCTGCTGCTGTTGGAAATAGGGCCTTTTGGCCGGGCATGTACTGCTACCAGCTCCATAGGTATCACGACCTCTCTTGGTCTTCAGCTCCAGGTCATCTTCTGCTGCCATGGCTCCTTCTAAGATCTTCTCAAAGGTAGCATCATGGTCACTCTTTGGTCAGTGACATAACCTTCTTGATCATGCCCTTGCAAATCTCCTCGCCTTTGCTACCTCACTCAGTCTCTCCATAAATCTACCCAGGCGGCAGAACTCTCTAGCATACTCCTCAACTGTCTGGTTTCCGTAAACCAGGTTCTCAAACTGAGTCTCCAAAGCATCAAGAGCAACATCTGGAAAGAACTTTTCCTTCAAAAGCTTCTTAAAGGCTTCCCAAGTCTGTCCCTCGACACCAACCATGGGATCGATGTAGTACCAAGTTAGTACAAGATCAAATATCTGGATGCTTTGCCTCTATCTGTAACCCAGCCGGATTTATGCCAGTCCGAATATCCCATCGATGTGCTCAATCCAGTCGTCGACGTACAGATTGCCCACTGTACATTTGAAGTCCCTCGGCCACATCTTCTGAAAATCTAGGATATTCCTTGGCCTCTGCTGCTGAATCTGGCCTCCCTATGGCTCAGTTGCTGCCACCCTCTCAACTACTACCATGGCCACCTGATGGGCATTCTCGATACCCTGTCTCATGTCTGCTGACTGGCGGTGCAGTATATCAATTATCTAGTGGAAAAGTGCGAATAACTATGCTGCATCTACTAGTTCCTGAAGTGGTGGTGGCTGGAGAACATCCAGAATCGCTGGGTTAGGCCTCCGAAAAGGTGGAGGAGCACCCCCAAAAGCTGCAGATGCTCCTACATGAGCAGGAAAGAGAGGGGCTTCGATCCCAACAACCTGCTGAGTCGGACGAGAGGTGGCAGACCTCTCAGTAGCCGCTGGGATAGAGCGATATGACCTAGTCTCACTACAAGAAAATATGGTTTTTCCGACGTTTTTTCTTTCGACGTTTATGGAAACGTCGTCTTAGGCATGCTACGCAGACGTTCTATAATAAACGTTGGAAAATACCAACGTTTACTTATAAAAGTCGAGGATTATCGACCTTTTTTTCTCGACGTTTATGTTTAAGTCGTCTTAGATAGGAAAATACCGACCTTCTACATTAAACGTTAGAAAATATTGACTTCTCCACGTTTATCTTAAACATCGAGATATTTACTGACGTTTTGTTAAAAAATGTGGAATATTACAAAAAAATATTGTAGCATTATTTTTCTTTCCCTCTAATATTTTTTCCTTTCCTCTAATATTTTGCCCTTTTCCCCCAAAAACCCTCCAATTCCTACACTCCGTGAAAAATCTAACCCTACATTCACAAAAACCCACATCTTCTCTCATAGTTGATCAACAAAAGCCGTACACAAAGCATAGTCACGTTACGATGTTGGCGGATCCCCAATCCCAAAATAAAGAAAAAAGAAGATTGAAACCAACACTATTTTAGTATCAGTGGTTTACATAAAACTGCAGCGGGGTCATCGAATCGGACGGTAAAGCCCCCATCTCCCCAAATTTTCAACGGGCTCCAATCAAGTCCTCTTCTTCTCCCTGACCTGTATTGAAGTTGTACAAACACACACAGTCTCTCTCTCTCTCTCTCTCCTCTTCTCTACTCTCTCTCTCCTCTCCTCTCCTCTCTCTCTCTCCTCTCTCTCTCTCTCTCTCCGTGACATCGGATCTGAGCATGGATCCGGCCCTCTCTGCCGGAGGAGGTGGCATCTCGTCGACGTACCCAGACTCCGTCGATTCCTCCCTCCGCTCCCGCGGCGGCAACTCCTGGGACGATTCCCCCTTCCTTTCCAACTCCTCGGCCCCCTCTCCGAAGCTCCGCCTCATGTACAGCTACGGCGGACGCATCGTCCCCCGCCCCACCGACAAGTCCCTCTGCTACCTCGGCGTGATGGTCACGGACACGTCTACCCTTGGCGTCGGTCACGGACATGGTGGTACAGATTCCTACTCCTTCGCTCGCGATGAGTCCTGTCTTTTTCCGTCGATGAATCCATACCAACACCACAAATGTCGTCGATCGAGGAAACCATGGGCCGAGTGGTCCACAGAGAGGACAATCACGAACTGGAGCCACCTATGGTTAGCGACCAAACGGTGGAGTTTCAACTAGGAAGGGGGAATTTGAAGTCGTGTCCATGCCAGGTACATAACATAGTGCTTGTCTATTATCTATGTAGTGCATATCAACTGCTTGTGGAAATTCCTAAGTAATAAAATCAAAAGAGGTAGCATATGGAAATTTTATTGACAACTCTAAAAATGTTCAAACATGTCATCGAAAAATGGAAAAATGTGTAGGCTATTGAGGACCGCTTAGACCACAACAAGTTTTTCAAGTATACATGCTATTAGGGTCTGCTTGGCAATTATCGGGGTAGCGGTTACGAGGTGTTTTTAGAGTACCGGTTATGAGCGGTTATGAGAGGTCCGATTTTGGATGGTTTTTAAGTAGCGGCTTTTAAACCAGTCCAATCCATGCTTGGTAATTCACTAACGAGCGGTTCTGAAAGGTTTTTACACGAATAAATTAAATAGGGAAGGGTATTGGTAGTTATAATTATATCTATTTTTGTGAGGATATAAATGGAATAAAAAAATAAGCCGCTCAAAACCCGCCGATTTGGGGTGTTTACAAAGCCACCCAAAAATACATTACACCGGTTTTAGGGGGTTTTTGAGCCGACGAAAACCAGTGCCTCAAAAAAATTAACAAGCAGGGGTTTTCATAAACGGTCGATTCAAAAACACCCCAAAACTGGTGAAAACACCATTACCAAGCAGACCCTTAAAGTTGTTATACAGGGAACTGATTTTCTATTTGTGTGCATCTTTCTTATTTTTCTTAATATGAGCTTGGATGGTGTAGAAGAGAGTCTGCTGATACTATGTTAAGATTGAGAATTACTGAACATATTGGATTGATTCTATTAATGGAATAAGGGTTATATACAGAGGTGCATAGCTCTTCTTGGTGGCTATCAAATATGCAAACACGAAACTACAGACTAATAAGATGAAACTAAAAGAGAGAGACTATTCTATCATGTAAAGTTGACTTGAGAGGGCCCAAGTTTATTTGGTCCTTATGTTGTGCTTGAGGAAATGGACCTTTCAAAGGGGGGTCCAGGTTTATTTCTTGTAGCTTAGAAATTGTCGCATATATTCTTTCTAAATCCTAATGTGTTACAATATATCATTAGAATCAGAAAAGAAATGAACCTTTCTCTTTTAAGGGAAATATGCTTCGACTGAAGAAAAATAACTTACTGGATTCTTTCCTCAAAAATGCTTACTTTCCATGTTCAATGGGGCAAAGTCCTGTAGCCTATTGTTGGCCACGAATAACTAGGCCAACCATTGGCTAATTTCTACCATAGTTTAGTATGACACATAGTAGATATCTTTTTGGGTGCAATGTGGTTTTATCTAGCTTCCAAATGAAATATCACCATTTTTTGAAGTTAGTGTAAATATAGTTACCACACAACAAAGAAGAACATAACTGTACAAATTAGCCTGCTCGCAAGCCTAACAAGCTGAATACCCCTAAACTTAGGCTGAGGCTCATTCATAAATAGCCTATTCTTAGGTTCAAGATCCAATTTGCATTAAAAGTTTTAAGAATTTAATGAAATCCCTAGAAGCATTTATCCATTAACCTTCCCATTTTAAAGGCAAGGGTAAGTATTCCTTTTTACATCTGTCACGGAATAACTGCAAAATATATTCTACAGAGTATAATAATGATTATAAGCGCGAACTCGAAGATATATATATCTGCAATGTAGCCTTTTGACCCATTTATCTGTAACAACATTCTAATTATCCCCCACATTTTATTTTTTTACTTCCTTTTCTATGACACCAAAGAAAGAAAAAGCCAAACTTAATGATTGGGGTTGGTATTTGGTTTAAGATATGCTGATTACAATGCTTATAAATCTGCTAGAATGATTTATTTATTTTTGAAGATGAGGCCACTCATTAATGATCATCCTTGACCTGGGCTTCTACTAGCACCTATTACATTCTTATTTGGTGCGGGCTGGGATTCGAACCCACGCCCACTCCTCCCTCTCTTACTAGTGTTACTAGTGTTACCAGTTGCCACTAATCACCCCTTGGTGGTAGAATGATTAATTGCTGACTGATAGGTCTGTAGAGATTCTGTAATGACCCTTAGAAAACATTTGCTATCTTTCAGCTTCATTTTGCCATTAAACTCGGTCCTTTTTTGCTGCAAGCCATTTTGCATATTGATAATTTGTCACATTCTAAATTACTGTTGAAGTAGTATTTTAGTTCTGAAAATTTCTATTGCAGTATTGTCTGGTTAACTTTGCTTAATTTGTACGTACTGCATCTTATTTTCTGTTCAAATAATTTCAAAGATGATGGAGGAAATTTTCCTTCACCTCTCTGGGCCAAATTTAGCTCTACCAGCCATGGTTCAGATCCTTGCAGATTTTGCTTCTGCTGAAGGTAAATATCCTTTCTTATCTTTACTTACTTTTTTGAAAGTAATAACCAATAACTAAAGTAGAAGGTCATGTAACTCTGTTTTTTCTTCTTCCATATGAAGCTTTGCAGTTCACCCCCAAATTCAAAGATGTATTGTTACGAATTTTGCCCATCCTTGGAAGTGTAAGAAACGCCCATCGGCCGATTTTTGCAAATGGTACTTTTTTCTCTGCTATGGGTTTGAAAACTCATACATGAACTTTCATCTGATGTTTTATTATGATATAGTTATTAGTTATGACTAGCCAAAGTGCCATGGTCTGCCTTGAGATGCCATATTTATCTCCTGACTGCATATATTTTATTGTACTCTTGCCATTTAACTATATAGTATTTTCTGTCAGCGTTCAAATGCTGGTGTCAGGCTGCGTGGCAGTATCTTAGGGATTTCCCTTCTGATCGAGTTCTTGATAGTGATGTAATGTAAGATTTCTGATTTCTCATGGAATTGTAATGCATCTGGATTTTTTTTTTTGCTTTTAAAGGTTGATACTTGGCGTCCCTGCAGATCATTTCTGAATTCTGTGTTTGAACTATTGCTGAGAGTTTGGGCAAGTTGTCGGGACCTGAAGGTATGAAACAACATCGATTTAATTTTAGTTTCGAGTTGAAGGTATCACTTGTCTCTCTTTCCAATCATTAGAAGCCTAATATGAACAACTTAACTCCTTGTGAGTGCGTGCTGATCTCGCTGGTACATCTGTCTGGTGTGTCTATGCTGTGTTCTTGTGTTATATTTGTCTAGACTTCAAGTACCAAATCTATGGGGGAAGCAATCTTCTTATACCTAATGTAGTGTCAGCTGACATTGGTAATCAGTTTCATTACAATGGATCAACAGTTACATGTCTATGTGTTTTAGATGGTATTTTTTCCACGGGATCTCAGGCCAACTGATTGTGAAACCAGACAATTATTTCTACATTGATTAAGACAA
>JANAVB010018573.1:0-57096 GCA_029216955.1 Iris pallida | reverse complement strand
CATGTATTTTTCTGGTCGCATATGGTCTCGGCCGCATGGATGTCTAGCCGCATAGATGTCTCGGCCGCATGGATGACTCGACCACATTGAGTCAATCAGCCGCAGGAACTTTTGGGCCGCATAAGTGTCTCAGCTGTGGGGACTGTCCGCCACATCTTGCCACGTATGGAGATTTGCATTAAATGCTGATTTGCTGTCAGTTTTGAGGTCACTTTTCGGGGCGGGATCCCAGGAGTCTGGCCTTCATTTTAGGCGGCTTGCCTCGACAACCGAACAGTTGGTTCTCGTTCTGTACGAGAATCGAAGCGTCTTGGTTTTGTGGTGATGTTTGCCCCGCATGGGGGGCTTGTTTGTGGACCTGTTACCCATGGCATACCTTGGTTTTAGGTACGGATAACAAGTTTGATTGGGGATACCTAGAACAGCTCCACGGTAATGTTGTTGGGACGTTCCATGTATCGAGAGATAGAGTGCCATGGAGCAGCTGGGCTCCCGGGACATGATGAAGAATGGTGGGCCTGTACTAAGAGACTTAGCAAAGGTCATTTGTGGGCCTATTACCCTTGGCGTACCCCGTCTTAGGATACGAATAATAGGATGAAGGAAAACCGATATACTTACTCAGAGGTTATGAGGACATGGCAAGTATGAGGATTTTTTAAACGTAGAGTCTTCCTACTCAGAGGTAATGAGGACATGGCAGGAGTGAACTCGACGAAGGATATTGGTGGTCAACAGAGGACACTTGTGGTCAACAGAGGACACTTGTGGTCAACAGAGGACACTTGTGGTCAACAGAGGACATTTGTGGTCAACAGAGGATATTTGTGGTCAACAGAGGACATTTATGGACCTATTATCCTTGGCGTACTCTGGTTGTGGGTACAGATAATAGGTCGAAAGGGGATCATCATACTTACTCAGAGGTAAGGAGGACATGGCAAGTATAAAGGTTTCTTCGACGGAGCCTTCCCATTCAGAGGTAATGAGGACATGACAGGAGTGGGCTCAATGAAGGAGGGCACATAGAACGACTCAGAGGTAATGAGGACATGAAAGTTCTATGTAAGGGGTGATTTGTTTTTGGCGGAAGTAGAACGACTCAGAGGTAATGAGGACATGGCCGTTTTAGAAATTTGTGGATCGCTTACCCTTTTTGTGTACTGGAAGTGCGGGTATTGGATCATGAGGGAGGATCTCTTCCAGGAAGAAAGTTCAGAGGTATGATCATACATGACTTTCTATCTGAAAGAGTGACCGGGATGTGAGTTCAGAGGCACCATCGGGTACATGACTCAATATTATGAAAGTGTGAGTTCAGGGGCACCAGCGGGTACATGACTCGATAATCTGGAGAATGATGAGTGTGAGTTCAGCGGCACCAGCGGGTACGTGACTCGGGATTTGGAGAATCATGAGGGTGAGCTCAGCGGTACCAGAGGGTACATAACTCAATCATCGGGGATTTTTTTTTAGTTCAAAGATAACCCTTTATTGATGAAGTAAGGTATCTTCTCTAGGGGGATTACATCATCTGCGGAGGGAACATCAGTGTGGGCGGCCACATACTTGGCTAGCTCCGGTTCCTCTTCGGCTACCCCCTGTGTGAGTGAAGACTGAGAGGATGACCTGGGAAGCTTGATTGTCAGTGGTTCAGTTGATGGAACAGAGCGTGGAGTCGTTGGCAGACTAGCGACCCCCAGTTTGGCACTTGATGTGGAGCGAGGAGTGGCCGGTTCGCTAGAAGTGTCAGACCTTGCATCGGGGTAACGACCCTTCTTGGGAAGGCGTATCGTCAGTGGCCTATCGGATGGATTGAGCTTCTCCGTTGGGGGTTGACTGACTCTCGGTAGTCTGATTGTCAATGGCCCCGTTGTGGGTCTCGGCACTTGGCCGGACCTTGGCAGCCAGATTATCATCTGCTCTTCCTGCGCCGAGAGGCTGATCGCGTCCTTCCGCAGAGTGGCAGTAAGGGGTGCGGACCTTCCCGGTTTACGAGCTTGGAGGTGGATCGTCAGAGGCTCTTCTGATCCTGTAACCGTCTCGGTACTAGCTTGTTCATTTCCTTCATCAAGGTGCCTCTTTGATTTTTCGTATAGGCAGGAGTGAGAGTAGTAAGATTCGACCCCTTTGAAGGGATCGATGTCAACAAATTTCGTCTTTACAAAGCCGTGTTTGTCGACGTATTTGAAGCACTAGTGTAGCGTGGAAGGCACGATCATGTAATCGTGTATCCATGGGCGCCCTAAGAGGATGTTATAAGAAGTGTCTGTATCTATGACGTAGCAGGTGACTTCGGATTGGAGGTCGCCAATTTGACACTTCAGACGAATCTTCCCAATAGGGTAGCTCCTGCCCGAATTGAAATCGCTGATGGCGGTGCTTGTAGGTGTCAGGCGATGCATTGGGATACGGAGATGATGTAGCAGACCCTTCGGGATGATGCTTATGGATTAGCCAGGATCTATGTGCATCCGATCCACCTTCACGTCGTCGATGTATCCTGTGTAGTATAGCGGGCGATCGTGTAGGTTGGTTTTGATGAGCATGTCCTGCGGAGTGAAGACGATGTTGGGCATTGCTCCCGTACAGGCGCTGTCTTGGAGATCCATGGGTGAGTCCTCCCCGGTGAGGTTGGATTGAGCCAGATAGACATCGACATTTTGGAGTGCTTCGCTTAATGCAATACGAACGTCCTTCGAGAGCCTTAGGAGTTCATACAGTGATAACTTGGCCGGTGTGTTAGCCAATTGTGCTAAGATGTCAAAGTTGTAGGGCCTCTCTAACCCTTGGGCTACCTTTTTCGGAGAGATTTGTCGAAGCGAGTCTCCTTCGGCCTAGGCTTGTCGGTCGTCGAAGGCTGAGCCAGTCCCGGAGCATCAGTTGTAGTGGGTTGATGATTTTCAGCTGGATTGTCAACCACAGGTTGGGATTGCGCTCCGGACCGCGTGACGACGGCTGTAGCTTCCTCGTTGTCTGTCGAGATTGTGTGGCAGGTCCTGACTTTTCCATTTTTTTTGTCGGTGGTAGATGGTGTGGGCCGAGTCACTTCTGACACCAAGTCTGGATGGATCCATATGACCTTCCCTCGTGATGTGGTGAGGGATACTAGACCGGCAGCCTGATCTGGGGAGGTGGAAGATTGGTAATTTCTATTTTCGCCAGAGGGACGGGGATCACCCCGTCTTGAGTCTCCATCAGAGGGAAGCTGCCGAATTGTACGGACACCATATTGGCCGCCACGGTTACCTCTTCGAAATCGATGGCCAGAGCGTTCGAATCGATGAGGTTCTGGATGTACCGTTTCAGCTGGTAGCAATCGTGTGTAGCATGATGAACATAGCGATGATAATGGTAGTACTTTGGATTCTCCATCTCTGCCGGCCGCGGTTCTCGTCTTGGTGGAGGAAGCTGAATCCTGTCCCCTTGTATGAGCATGTCCAAGATGGGCTTGACGTGACTGTCTTCGAAGGAGTAATCAATTTGCGGCCATTGTTTGTCTGTTGGCTTCGACTCAAGTTTTTGTGCAGTATCGGCCACCATAGCCTGCTTTCCCTTGCTGTCCCGATTGTTGGAGGGGCTACCCCCATTATCATTGTTGGGATGCTTGCCCTTGTTTTCTCCTTCCGAGATGTGCAATCCCAATTGGCGAGCCTTCTTCAGTCGTTCTTCGGCGCTCGTGGCGCTGATGATGAATGTCTTCCAATCTTTGAATTGACTTTCGCCCATCCAGAGACTGATTGTTGGGAGCAGTCTCTTTTGGCAAATTTCAATTAAAGAGGAATCTGGATTTCCAGAAGGCAGCTTCATGGCGGTTTGACGGAACCGCTTAATATAGTTCCTTGTCAACTCCTTCTCCCCTTGGACGACGTCCATGAGGGTGGACATGGTGACGTCCTGCCCTACTTCATAGAATCTCTCCAAGAACAGGCGCTTGAAGCCGGCGAATGAGTGGATGCAGTTGTCTGGCAGATTGCGATACCAATCGAAAGCGACTCCTTCCAATTCCCCAATGAATAATCGTGTGAGGATAACATCATCATGGGGCAGATGGTCGGTGGTGACCTCGAAGTAAGTGATGTACCGACTTGCTGAGGTCTTGCCATCATACGGGTTAATATTGAACGGCTTATATTTTGGTGGGAATGGAACATCCTCCATTCGGCAGGGTATGGTTGCCGCATTCTGAGGTCTTGAGCATTTTCTCGGGCATGGAACATGGCTCGGAGCTCCTGGATCTCTCTTCTTACTTCTCGGGCCTCATCTGTCGCGGTAGGGGCTGTTATTTTGGGAGGATTATTGCCCGGGTTTGGTGCCGCTGAGTTCGAGTCCGCATTGACCATGGGACCCGTGCTTGTTTGGCCTGGCGTTCTTCCTTGCAGAGTTGGAAGAGCGGCTTTGATTTCATCTACAGACTTGACGAAGGCCTGCAGTATGGCCTCCAAAGTGTCGATGCGTTGGCGATCGCTGGAACCACCTTGGTTGCTGTCCGTCATGAATACCGTCCTTACATGAGGAGTGATGGAAGGAACGGTGGAGGATGTGCCCTCCGAGTCGTACCCATGCACCGAGAAGTCATCGGGGTAGGTGGGAATGTTCTCTTCGGGCTCGGACTCGGAGGGAATGGTATCCCTAGCCTCGGAGCTTGCTTCGTCTTGAGAGCCATGGATATCCTTGGGGACATCAGCGTCTGTTGTACCTGATGGGAGAGTTGTTTCCCCGGGCTCGGCTCCTTGAAACATCGGATTGTTGTGGATGTTCGGAGGAGTGCTACCCCCAGTTCCCATGACCCCCAGCGATGTGGATGATGAATTTCCCATTGCAGCAGATTTTGTCTTTGAACAGGTGTGTTGGAATATTCCGGTGGAGGACAGCCGTTTAGACGACGGTTTCATAGCTGCAGTGGTTGATATCTTGGGGCTGGAGATGCTTGTCTTCTTTCCTCTCCCTTCGACAGGGATTTTCTGAGTGGAATTGCAGGAGACAACAGGAGGTGCCTCGTCTTCTGAGCTCGGATGCCGTAGTCTTTGGAAGACGGACGGCCGGTCTTCCGTTGCTGCTGCGCTGTTGCAACAGCAGTTGACGATGATTTGGGTGCAATGATGTCCAAGCGAGGACTCTTTGCACGCCGAGGCTCCTTCTCTTTCCTTTCGTTTGTGGAGGATCGCCTCACGCAGGTCAGAGGAACCACTTTGTCCTTTTGCCGCCGGGGGCTGGACTCGAGCGGTTTTATACAACTTCCCATCAGAGACCCGTGTGATAATCAACGGGACGCCCTGATAGTTAGAGGTTGGGACAGCTGCCTCGGCTTGGTGAGCCCGCGCTGCCCTAGACTTCCTCTTTTTAGCACTTGCGGGTGCGTAATAGGAGGAGTCCAAGTTGAACATCACAAAGTCTGGCTTATCATCCAGAGAACCATCAGAGTCAGGACCGCATGAGAGACTGTCAAAGTCTGATCGAGAGAAGCGTGGAACGGACGCTATACGGCTAGAATTGGGTACCGTGCAGGCCGTCTGCATGCGGTTGTCTTCTGCCGTTGGATGAATTATTTTTATGCGGCTAGGAGTCACGACCGTACAGGCTGGCCGTATGCGGTTGGCAATTGTGGCCGCATGGGTTTTCTGCAAGCGATTGACTTTCTTAGCCGTATGAGTTTCATTCATGTGGTTGGCAACTGTAGCCGCATAAGCTATGCAGCTGACAGATTTGGCCGCATGAGTTTTCTCTATACGGCTGACGGATGTAGCCGCATGAGCTTTCTCCCTGCGGCTAATACCCTTATGCGGCTCAGATCTCATAGAGTTCCTCTTTGCCCGTGCAAGTCCAGCATCATAGTGTTTTCTTCTGCCGGACTTGGGGACAGCAGAGTTGTCTACGGTCTGAAGTGGGGCCGCAGGAGAGTCTTTCTCGCCGTCTTGAGCAACAGAGGGTATTTCTGCAAGAGCTTCAGTAGGAATAAAGGATCGGGGTCTCCACTCCTTGCGGGCCTTCTTTGTGCGGACTCGCTTCTGGACCGGGCCAGCGCTCTTATCGGAGAGCATTTCTTCGAACGCCTGTTGGTCGAACCGGGCGACCATCTTCTGTTGCGTGGAGCCAAGCTTGGCTGCATCCGATTGCGTCACCAACTCCTCAGCCGTGGAGAAGTTAGTCCCCAGCAGAGTCGCCATCGTGTTTGCCATTGATTGTAAAAGTACAGAACAGTTTTATGGGAGGACTGAACTTAGACTCACAATACAAACTCGTTTGTACAAAGAAAGCCTAGGGACGAAAACCTAGGTACAGCAGTCTAAGTACAATTATTTTAGATTCTGGAGGGTGACGATAGAGGCTCGGGAAGGCGACGGCAGCCCTGCCTTACTCCTTGGACGATCGGTATGCGGCCTTGGCTCCTTGTGAAAAGATGGTTGGCGTTGGTGAAGAAATGCTCCTCTTGCTCTCCTCCTGTCGCTCTTCCGGCTTCTCTCTCTCTCTGTATATTTTTTTTGACTATTGGGGAGTCTCTCTGTATATGCGTATTTCTTTCTGATGTTCTCTACAAGGGAATGGCACCTTGCTATTTATAATAGTGGGATGTGATCATTAGGGTTGCCAATGATTAGCTCTTGGAGATGGCGGCGGCCTGGGGATTGGTCAATCCAGGCCGTTCGTTTCTGATTGTGACGAATCCGAGCCATTAGGTGTAGATTACACCAAATCCTATTAGCAATTAATGCTAATTGGAATAAATCTTTCTTATAATGATCTTCTGATATCTGTGAATAAATTAGATTTATTCTTCTGCCACGTGTCCCAGATTATTGGGATTTGACCCAATCTTTAATGGCAGCAAATCTAAGGAATTAATCGGTTTAGGACACGTGTCCTAGGAGCTGCTGGGGGGATCTGGACCGCATGACGAGTGAGCTGCATATGAATTTGAGCCGCATATGGTTAAGCCCACGTGTCAGGGCTGCCTGGGCAGTGGCCCTCACTTGAGCCCTCGAACCACAGGAGAGTAATCCTTGTGGGCCGCATAGGTACATATCCGCCTGAGCCGCATGGACATGATCCTCTTGAACCGCATGAGAAGTCCTCGCTCGAGCCGCATGAGGCTTTCTTGGCCTAAGCCGCATAGGACAGATTCACTCTGAACCGCATGAGAAGTTCTTTGCTCGAGCCGCATGAGGCTTTCTTGACCTGAGCCGCATAGGATTCATTCCGAACCGCATGAGAAGTGAGCCGCATACGAACGCCCACGTGGCAAGACCACGTGGCATTTTTATGGCTCTCGGGGATTTGCGTCAGAGATCTCTTTTCTCTTTTCTAGAGATTCGTCATTATGACAGAGTCATAATTACTTCTTTCTGTGTCAAGGCTATCACTTTTTCAGAGTTGTCAGCCGTCAAGCATTTAATGCAGTAAAGGACGAACGAGAGAGCTGTTTGCGTGCCATGTAGCTCCTTTTTGAGCCGCATAGGACTTTCTTGAGCCGCATAGATCTTTGATCCGCATGGATCCTTGAGCCGCATGACTTCTCTGAGCCGCATGGGGCTCTCTGGCCGCATGGATCTTTTTTTATTATTTTCCATGCCTCTACAGAGCCTTATTACGAGTCACTAAACCATTCTCGTTTAATTTGTTTCGGAATACCCATCGGGTGCCAATGACCGGATGATCAATGGGCTTGGAAACAAGTTTCCAAACTTGATTCCGTTCGAATTGGTTTAATTCCTCTTGCATAGCATCTAACCAAAAATTATCACTACATGCTTCTTCAATATTTTTGGGTTCAAACTGCGAAACAAAAGCAACACAAGAAGCTATATCTTTATTAGAGGAACGAGTACTTATACCCTTGGTAATCTCACCAATTACCAAGTCCTTTGGATAATCAGCCAATAATCTCATCTTTTGGTGTAGTCTCAGGATTGCTAGTTCCAGCTTCTTTGCTTGAAGGTTCATCTGATGCTTGATGTGATGGTTCTGTATCTCTGTGTGAAGGTTTTGCAGTAGTTGTACTTGGTGTGATTATGTCTTCATTGTCATCATCGTCTAAGTGTTGATTTAGCTCATCAAACTTGACATTGATTGATTCTTCGATGATCATGGTTCTTTTGTTGAAGACTCTGTATCCTTTGCTTTTTGCTGCATAACCTAAAAATATACCTTCATCGGCCTTTTCATCAAATTTACTCAAATTGTCTTTAGTATTAAGAATAAAATATTTACAACCAAAAATCTTGAAATATGAAATATTTGATGTTCTATCAAACCATAGTTCATAGGGAGTCTTCATCGATATAGGTCGAATTAGAATCCTATTGAGAATATAGCATGATGTATTTACAGCTTCAACCCAAAAGTATCTAGGTAGACTAAACTGGTTTAACATTACTCTAGCCATTTCAGATAGAGTTCTGTTCTTACGTTCCACAACTCCATTTTGTTGCGGAGTCCTAGGGCAAGAGAATTTATGAAAATAACCGTATGTGTCACAAAATTGCTTGAATTCTGCATTCTCAAATTCGTCGCCATGATCACTACGAATGCGAGTAATCATGAACCCTTTTTCATTCTGTACTTTATTGCAAAAGGTGACGAATTCTGATAATGCATCGTTCTTGCGTGCAAGAAAATAAACCCATGTATATCTAGAGAAATTATCTACAATGACAAATGCATATAACTTACCACCTAGACTAGCAATTCTACTGGGTCCAAATAAGTCCATATGCAACAGTTGTAAAGGTCTAGTGGTACTTACAGCATTCTTAGATTTAAATGCTGATTTGGTAGCTTTGTTCTTTTCACATTCACTACATACCGTATCCTTCTTGAAAGAAATGTCCGGTAAGCCGCGTACCAACTTCTTTGTAGATAGTCTTGAAATTGTATCCATATTTGCATGGCCGAGTCTTATATGCCATAGTTGACTCTCGATGCTTTTGGCCATCAAACATCTACCTGCTTTGTTAGCATCTTCCAACAAATAGAAAACATATGTTGTCTTCCCTAATACCTTCAAATATAGTACTACCAATTGAACTATCAACTATAGTACATTTGTCTTTGACAAAGTTAATGCCATAACCATGATCAGCTAAATGGCTTATGTTGAGCAGATTATGTTTTAAATCGGTAACTAGACACACATCTTTAATCACTGGATAGGGATCCTTACCAATGTCACCGATACCGATTATGTACCCTCTTAAATTATTACCGAAGGAGACGTATCCTTCTTTATTCTTCTTCGACAGTGTTACGAATAGTGAAGCGTCACCGGTCATGTGCCGTGAGCAACCGCTGTCGAGGATCCATTTGCTCCTAGCATGTGAAGGACGTCCCACCTATAAAATAATTTGCAGATGAAACTCTTGGTACCTATTTCTTGTAGGGTCCTGACTGGTCAGTTTTTGGTATCCATGCATAAACATTTAAATCTACTAATTTTCTGATTTTACATGCAAAAGATATATGACCAATGAGGCCACAATAATGACATTTAGCATGTTGAGTGTTGAAAGTAGTATGAGGTGCATGATTGGTAGGTTTTGGTTTTCTACTATAGAAGAATGCATGCCTATTAGTTTTTGGGCATAGTTTTGGTATGGTTTGGTCTGACAGTGTTGGGCGTGTTCCGATGATTCGGTAATTGATACGTGTTAGAATAGGAAGCAGCAACTTCAGGCCATTTTCCTAAACTAATTTTCAACTTTTTGGAAGTGTCATACAATCTAGTATAGTCAGATGTGAGTGATTCTAATCGGATCTGTGCACACTGGAGACTCTTTCTCTCCTTAGATAGGTATTCCTTTAACTGGATGATAATTTGGTCTTTTTTTCGGATAGCTTAACAGTCTCGTGTAACAACAACTTAATAGAAGAAAGCTCACCAGACTCATTTGAAGAGTCATTATTTCTAACATGATCTAGTTGGTCGATAAGTCTTCCTAGTTCACCTTTGTACTCTTTAAGTACCTTCTTAGAGGTTTCATATTTACTATGTAGTTTCCTGTAATCATTTAGCAGGTCACTGAAAGCCTCTCCTAGTTGCTCGAAGGTGAAATCATCATAAGGATCAAATAGAGGATTAGTGATTACCTGATCGCAAGCCATCAAGCATACATTTACAGCGTCATCTGATTGTTCGTCTTCTGAGTCGCTGGCTTCGCTTGCATGCCATATGCTTGTGTTGGCATACTTTCTTGATGTAGATCTCTTCAGATAGCCTTTGTCATATTTGCTGCTTTTCTTTGATGATGATGCTGTTGGACAATCTTTCTTCATGTGTCCTTTCTTCTTGCATCCGTAGCAAATAGGATCTTCCTCGTTATTGTTGCTGCTGTCTTTTGTTCTTGTTAAATCTCATGAACTTCTTGAATTTTCTTACCAGAAGAGCTTGATCTTCAGAGTCGGAGTCGCTGTCATCAGAGTCGTCTTCGACAGTTTTCTATGTTGAGCCTTGAGAGCGATCGACTTCTCTGACTTCTCCTTTGGTGTAGCATCTTCAAAGTCTTGAAGTTTTAACTCGTGAGTGAGTAGCTTACCCATGAGTGTTTCCAGAGACATTGTTGAGAGGTCGTTCCCTTCAACGATTGTTGTAGCCTTTGGAATCCAGTTCTTTGTGAGGGCTCGTAGGAGTTTGCGAATCTTCTCATGGTTACTGTAATCCTTGCCTAGTGAAGACAGGATTTACAATATCTAAGAATCTTGTAAACATCTGAGTGACTGATTCACTCGGCTTCATTTTGAACGCCTCGTACTCCTGAGTAAGTCTACTGATCTTTGATTCCTTGACTTGTGTTGTTCCTTCGTGAGTTACTTCGAGAAGTTTCCACACTTCGTTTGATGTTGTGCAGGTAGACACCCTGTTGAATTCAGTTCTGTCTAAAGCACAAAATAGAGCGTTAATAGCACGTGCGTCAAGACTGGCCTTTTTTTTCATCCTCTGTATATTTGTCATGGGGTTTTTCAACTAAAACACCATCAACATTAATACGAGAGAGCTTTTTATAGCCATCAATAACTACAGACCATAAGTCAAAATCAAGAGATTTCAAAAAAAACTCATACGTGTTTTCTAATAAGTGTAATTTGTGCCATCAAACAGTGGAGTTCTGTTTGTGGCTTGGACTTCACTTGTGAATTTCACAGTTGCCATGTGTAATTGTGTGATCTATATAACAATTGAATATAACTGCAATTTTACCTTGCTTTACCTATATAACCCTCTCTGATACCAATTGTAGGAACGAAATCGTAAAGCAGAATACTCTAGAAGGGAGGTGAATAGAGTAGGCAGCAGAATATTGCTAATTAAAAAACTTGTTAGCAGTTAGATCACAATATAATAATAATCACAAAATAAATGACAGTAATAAAAAGGTGATCAGAAGGCAAACGCAAACACCGAGATATATACTGGTTTCCCTCTTATGAGGACTAGTCCAGTCGGAAGAACTCTAGCTTCCAGTTGAATCCACTATTGGAAAATTTTGCAAGTTTTTATACGAAGTCCTTGCAACTTCTACAGACGCGAGCTTTGATACGAAGAACTCGACCAACTTTAATTGTAAAGAGTTGTATCTTCAATCAGGTCTCTGATTACAATCGCTCTGAAACTTCTAGACTGCACCGTACTGGCAAATCGACTAGAGGATTGTAACTGGCTTGAGATTTGAAAATAGAAACTTTTTAGAACTCTTTGGAAGAAATGTAAGCTTTAGAAGAGAAGAGATTGAAAGTGAATTGGTGATTTGAAATGATCGAAATCCTTCTCTATTTATAGTTTTTCCAAAGACTGAACTCTGACAGAATTCGGGCAGAATTCGGACAGAACTCTTTGTAACAAACCGCAACTGAAGGGAGACCAAGTTCAAAATCAAACGTTCACATAACGTTCAACTTGGCCGAACTCTGGCCGAGTTCTGCTAGGGTTCTGCCAGTTAATTTTTGTGAAAATTAATTTTGGCTTTTTGAAAAGTCCTTCAGAAGCTTTTTGTAAAAAGGATGTTTTTCAAAAACATAGGTCATTTTTAAAAGGATAGGGTGATTTTGAAAAACGATTTCGGACAGCCTATTTGTCAGTACGACTTGGTGTACAATGTATTCCTAGACTCAATAAAATAAAAAATTATATTGCTTTGAAGGAAATACATTCTGAATGGCAAACAGCTTCGGTCTTGAACATAGTAGATATCCATCGTTGAGCAGTATCCAAAATATCGTAGGTAAACATCTGAATTGACTTGCATTTATATCGAGACAGAGTTTGATCAATTATTAAAATCAGGTTTGACCATGACCAATGGGCCAACAATTATGTGAGTAGGAAGAATTGTAGTTATGGTGCAGAATTCAAGGCTTAGTCCATTCTTGTATCATGCTGTTATTTAACCTATACGGAAAGATTCAAGTCGTAGCAACATCTCTCCTAATGCATGATGGGCAGTCACTGTGGAGAACGCTCAACCCATATATTGAGATATGTGGGAGATTGTTGGTGTTTTTGCCTTTGGACTAGGAAAGATAGTCCCACATCGGCTACACCAAATGGTGAGTATCTCAATATAATGCATTGCTTGTGTTGAGGTGTGCACATGAGGTGTGGTGGGGCACAAGTGTGTGTCATGTGGGAGTATTTTCCTAGAAGGAAAAAGGATTAATTCCAACAAAGATATAAGTTAATTTTTGTTGTACGGACTCGGACTCGGACACGGACTCCAGGATGTCTCGTGCATGCACGGGAGTGTTCGGGGGGTAGACGTGGACTGGCACACTTCTATGCTGATTGTGGGATGATCTAAAATATCAAACTCTATTTTTGAGTATTGATATTTTAGTCCCACATCGGATAGAAGAAGAGGTGAAGTCTCACTCCACTCTATAAATAGAGCCCCTTGGCCTCCTTTGAAAGATGCACCAAGAAGAGAGTTAAGGGAGTCTGTAAAGTCCAGGAAGCCCGTTCAAGTCTCAAATATTGACTTACGAGCGTTCCAGAAGTTTTTCGTGAACTTGCTGGTTCCTGGAAGCAGATCATGTTGGGGCGAATCTTGCTTTGAGCAACGATGATCTTAATCACCCCAGCAAGAATCTTTCCTCTTCTTCTTTTCTTTCTTCTTTCTTCTTTCTTCTCCTTCATCTGAGTTGTAACTCAGTTCTGTCCGTCAGCAACTGTGATTGCGAGAAAGAACGTGAGATTTAATTTCTGAACTCAGTTCTGTCAGTCAGCAACTGCGATTGCGAGGAAGAACATGAGATTTATTTTCTGATTATTGTTGTTTTTGTAATCAGATTCATACTATAATGTTCCTCTTGGATCTCGAGAATTATCAGAAGGTGAAACGTTTGTATGAACCTCTGATCTCGACATCGAGTCTACCATCTTTGATCAAGCCCCGGGACTAACAGTTATATCGGTCAAGATTTGTCAATTATGAAAATGGGGGAGATTGTTGGCCTATTGGTCATGGTCGAACCTAATTTTAATAATTGATCTAACCC
The DNA here is from genome assembly GCA_029216955.1 of Iris pallida. NCBI lineage: Eukaryota > Viridiplantae > Streptophyta > Magnoliopsida > Asparagales > Iridaceae > Iris > Iris pallida. The sequence goes on along the minus strand of JANAVB010018573.1, from coordinate 43,611 downwards.
TGTCTCGAAATAAGGACTACTTGGACGAACTGCTATAACAAACTATGGCTACCGTTCAAGACTTGGAGCCGTATTTGTCATTGCGTCTGTATCTTCACTTATTTAATGTATTTTTTATACTTTATTGAGTTTATAAAATACAATGTACATCGAGTCGTACTAGCAAATAGGCTACCTAATTTTTTTTCAAAAATACCCAAACCATAAGCCCTAACTGCTTGAACATTCGAAAGCCCAAAACATGAGTTTCAAAACCCAAAAATCACCCATTCTGAACCAGCAAAACTATGGACGAATTCGTCTTGAATTCGGTCGAGTTTGACTAGGGGTATGTTGCTTTTTAAACTCAGTTTTTTCGCAGTTACGGATGCAACGACTATATGACGAGATTCTTTCAAAGAATTCTGTCCGAATTTTGTCCGAATTCTTCCTTTAGAAATTCTATAAATGAAGAATTTTTTTTACCATTTCAACACACCAATTCACTTTCTCTTCTCTTCTCTCTAAGCTTACTACGTTCTTCTAAAGTCTTCTAAGCTTTCATTTCAAATCCCAAGCCAGTAATCCTCTAGTCGATTTGTTAGTGCGGTACGGTCTAGAAGTTCAGAGTGATTGTAATCAAAAGACTTGATAAGAAGTAAGACACTTCACAATTGAAGTTGGTCGAGTACTTTGGATCAAAGCTCGCATATGTAGAAGTTGCAATGACTTCGTATGAAAACTTGCGGTTTTCTGTAGTGGATTTTAACCGTAAGCTAGAGTTCTCTCGACTGGATTAGTCCTCACAAGAGGAAGACCAGTATACATCACTGTATTTGCGTTTGGTCTCTGATTTTTACTTTTACATTTTCATATCTGTGATATATTTATGTGATCTGGCTACTAACAATTTTTAATTGCTAATATTCCGCTGCCTACTCTATTCACCCTCCTGGAGTATGTCGCTTTACGTTTCGTTCTTACAACGTCAACATTCAGTCACTCGAAACTCGTGGACCGTGGATAGTGTCACGACCCGCACCCTAGAGTAAGGGCACGAGACGTGGGTACGTCCAGCCTACACCGTAGTGTCGGCGGTAGTAGAATGCTGTCCTAGGTCAATCATCTAACAATATAAAAGTACCTGTACAGTATATACTCTCCGAATGGAGGTGACATAACAGAATACAATCTCAATCACATCTAGGGTCGAAGAATGAAAGATAGATAGATAGACAGTAACTCAAAGAGAACAGTACAATAGATGAAATAGGTCTAAGTGTCTATGATAACATAACATCCAGAATGTCAACCCAATATACAAAATAAGTCTAAGGGTCTATACATCTCAACATCTCAAAATACAACTCAGAATGTGAGACAAAATAATAATATAGAAATGACTGTCTAGCTAAACTAGCCTAGACTAGGGGCAACATCCTCAGCTGCAGGTGGATCCTGCTGAGGGTCCACAACATAAGTGTCATCTAGTCCTGCTCCATAATAGGTAGACACCAGGGCCTCATCCTCATCCTCTGTAATATTTTAACAGGTCCAGTCAGGACAGGAACGAGCACAATACATCTCACGCAGTGCATAGTATGATAGGAAATATAAAACATGCAATAGAGTAAAATACAGAAAATGCTGAAAGGAAATATACGCTGCAAAAGAGATAGCTGTAAAAGAAATATCTACTGTATATAGAGAACTGTAAGTGTCTAGTGATGTAGAGTACAAGATAGGCATGTGAATGGCTAAAATTTATACATGATTATACTACTGAGTTTATACATGATTACACTACTTTGGAATTATTCACATGTCTACTTCTACTCTCCCGTTTCTCCAATCAATACACAAGGATCCATTCAAGTTATGTTAAGATTCGTGATAAGTCCATAAATGGGTGATTCATGAGAGGCTCTGTGAACATGAGAGTACATGAGTCACAAGCGATTCGTGAATCTATGGAAGCATAGAGATACATGATAATTCATAAAACGCACAAACATGCTGTATCTGATGCTCCCGAGGGGATAACATCTCATAAAAAGATTCATATAGTACCAATCCGTGATAACCATCATGTCAGCATCAAGTAAAGTAATCTAGAGCAAGAATATAAATCCTGGCAAGTATGAAACGGTCAGAAAATGTACTCGCCTGATAACTGAATGTCTGAAGAGGATATACTGTCTGAGAGAGAGGTGTATGGTTCCTAATCAGAGCAATACAAGTCACAATGTATCCACAATAGTAAAAATAGAGTATACAATGCATACTACATGATTCTAGGTCAATCTGGTCAAAAGTCAAACCTGGTCAATTATAACAGTCAAACTAGGTCACAGGAAGTCAAACTAAGTCAAATAAGGTCAAACAAGGTCAAACTAGTCTAATCTAGGTTAAAGTCAACTCTTGGTCAACATTCTAGTCAAACTAGTCAAGTTATCTAGGGTTTAGTTAATCAATGGTCAGACTAGTCAAGTTAGGTCAAACATGGCCAGACTAGTTAAACTAGTCATTTTAGGTTAATCCTAGTCAATTCTAGGTTAATTAGGTCAAGTTTTGACCTAAGGTTGACTTTGGTCAACACTAGTCAAACAAGGGTCATTAAGGTACCTAGGTCAAGGGGTCACTTAGACAAATTAGGGTCAACCCCAATTTGGCCATAGGCTAATAATTAGGTTCCATAGGCTAATACCATTTAGGTTCTATCTCTATACAATATATATATATATATATATATATATATAATATATATATATATATAATTATGTGTATATATATATATATATATATATATATATATATATATATATAGTGTGTGTATTAGATTATATGTTGTGTCTAAAATATATACTATATGGTATATGAGTATTACATAGGCTAGTATATATATTTAGACACAACATATAATCTAATACACATATATATATATATATATATATATATATATATATATATATATATATATTATATATATATATATATATATATATATATATATAATATAATAAACCTATGTATATACAATACATATGATAGAGGGAGATGAAATGAGAGGGTGAGTGTAAAAGAGTGAGAGAGAGAGAGATGGGGGACACTGATACAAGGAGGGGGGGGTGTTTCCAGATTTCTGGAATCCCAAAATCAACACACCACACACACCCCTACATATATACCTAATACATACATATATACATATACTCATATCTACATATATACACAGGTATATACACTCAAATCCCACCTACACACACACATATACATACACTACGTATACATACACTGAAAACATGCAAATACATGTATAAAATATAACAAAAAAATTGATTTGAAACTTATCTCTGAAAACTGGGAATTATCCCAAAATCCTGGAAATGGCACTGCGTACTCGACCAATGGATAAACCCAAATCCCAGTCAAAAATGACCTAAGGCCCGAAACCCAAGGTGGGTAATCGTGTCCCACAGTGTCCCCTAGCATCTAGGGTGCCTGACACAGAGTCTAGACACGACACGACGTGTCCAACTCACTGGAAACCCAATCGGGTAAACACTGATACACACACATACACAGTGTCGTGCACGTGTGCAACTCACTCTAGGACACGACACACACACTCACGTGTCTCGTGCTCGTGCACGAAGGTTCGCCTAGGGCTTGTGCACGTGTCCAAGTGCCTGCCCCGTGTCCACGTCACTCCAGGATACGACACGAGATCCGTATCAGTCGTGAAAAACACGACTGATGCGCGTGTTCAGACCGCGTCGTGCACGGGTTCAAGTGCCTCGTGTTCGCGACACAGGACACGACACGTCTCGTGCTCGTGTCCATGTGTTCGCCACATGATGGGCTACACACTCGTGCAAATACGAGGTGTCCACGACTCGTGTCCGTGCGATACGAGTCACGTATCAGTGAGGAAAACGTGCGCGTGAAGTGCAGTACGTGTCCAGTGCGAGTGAGTTTTCTCACTCGACACGACACGAGAAGTCATGAGACTTTGGGGGCATGTTCGCAGACATTGCCCCCTCGTGTCCACCAAGTGTCACCCTTCCACGTGTTGTGTCGTGTCCGCTATCAGTGTCGGGTAGCAGGACAGCGTGCACAGTCTCGTGCACGTGTGCCGAAGGGTCGTGTGCTCCACACGTGGCACGTAGAGCCTTGTGCTCATGTCAGTGGGTAGGTGGGGTGGTTAGGTTCGTGTCTAGGTTTCTGTATCGTGTCCACGACACGTGTGGACACGACACGAAGTGTCAAACAGTAGGGTTTTACAGTGTGCACAGTGTGGTGTTAACAGTGTGTTCGTGTCCTGTTTTGGACACGGACACGACTCGAAGTGTGCTCAGTCAACTAGGGTTGTGTCCTACATGTCTAGGGCTACCCAAAAATTATTTTGTTTCACCAAACACAACATTAAAACCTAAGTGGCATTTCACCAAACACTGTTTTTCAAACATGGATACGTGTTCGATACGGACACCAAATTGAACCTACTTCCTACAAACTTGACCTACAGTTCCATGGTACCCAGATGCATGCAACTATGAAGAGAAAACACAATATTAATGGGTTTTAAGGCATGTTACCTATGAATGCAAAATCCTCAGTAATAGGCCTATTTGAATGAAAACCCCTTCAACTTCCAATGTCCAAAGCTCCACAAATCCTTGCTATCAAGCCATAACTGGTATCTAGTGTAGGGGAGTCCAATGCAAGAAACTAGGCTCAATTTGGAGTCAAAATGATTAATTGGTGAGGGTGTGAAGGTAGAAGGAAAACTAGGTTTTTGTGTATGTAAAAATGGCATGAATGAAGGGGGTGCATATATATGGTAGGGGGGTAGGGTTGGCTGCCATGGGGGAGTGTAGGGGTAGGCTTTAGGTCCCTTCCACCTTGCTAACTTAGCCCCTAAGGCTTTGACTAGGTAGATAGATATTTAGGTCTCTAAAATATCTAAAAAGTAAGGTATCTAGATATTTATCAAACCTAGATATTTCTAACATAAAGCTAACATCTAACATTAGTCTTCTAGGTTAGTGGCTAACCTCTGGATTAGTGCTAAACTAGGTTAGGAGCTAACATAACACTAATCAATTAATTAAATAATAATAAATCACATAAATCCAAATAATTCCAAATAAATTCTAATAAATTACCAAAATATCCTTTTGACTAAAAAGTGGTAATTGATATTCTAAACACATGGTTAGGCTCACATGGTCATGGTTAGTCTCTAGGTCACATAATATCTAGGGTTACACTAGGTATACACTAGTAGTTAACCAAAGTCATAAATCGTGACTTAGAAAATAGTTTTAACTAACTAAAATCACCAAAAATCATATCATGACTAAAATACCATTAATAAATAATAAAAATAATAATTTTTCAAAAATACCCCAATTTCAGAAAACTGGGTGTTACAGATAGAAAGCCTTTCCGAGTTCGACTACGTAAACTCAAATAAGAATTCAAAATAAGAACTTCCGATATGATGTGATACGTAATTTTTACTAATATTATTTATTTAGTCCCTTGAAAAAAATCAAGGGACTAGATACATGTAATCCAACGGCTTATCTTGGCCGAATTTTAAAAATTAAGAACTCATGAGTTACTCTAGGATTATTTGGAAACTAGATTTAGTGTTCCTAAATGGGTGTCTCAACCATGTTCTCTCTCAATACATACAATTTTTTTATTTATATTTATTTAATTTTCTAAATAAATAATAAAAAAAATTGTATGCCATTGAGGATGTGGTTGCTACACCCAGGACGGCAGATCTGCTCTCGGATTTTTGAGCCTTCCCGGTGCTGACTCGGATGCTTACGTGGCGATCACTTTCACCGGCAACTCCCGGTCACTGTCCTTTTCCTCTCCTCTTCCCTTTCCCTTTCCCTTTCCTTTCCTTTCCCTTTCCTTTTTTGCTCTTCTCCATTTTCCTCTTCGTACTTTCCATTTCTCTGTTCTTTCTTTCTCAGCGGAGGGAGGTGACAAATTTGGAAAACATCGGACGGTGGGGATGACCGATCCCAGGGATCCGGCGATCAAGCTCTTCGGGAGGACGATTCCTCTAGCGGATGCGGATCCGGCCGATGGAGTGGAGGTGACACGATTATGAAACACTCATAAATCCCCCCAATTTTTTTTCTTTTATTTTGTATTTTGCATTTTTTTTGTTTGTAGGGTTTAAATTCTTGATTAATTTGTGATGGCCTTTTATGTTATCAACCCTATTTTAATCATTAGATGATTGCTAAAAAATCACTTTTTTGGTAGGGTCGACTATTGGCACCCCACCCATTTCTAAGGACACCCCAAAAAAATTAAAAAACATGTTAAAAGACCAATATACCCCCAAACGTTTTCTTAGTACACCCAAAAAAAAAATCGCGATGCGCTCGACAAATACTGGTCGAACAGACAAGGTCTGTTCGACAAGTATTGGTCGAACATGTCTTGACATGTTCGACCAATACAGGTCGAACAGACCTTGTCCGTTCGACCAGTACAGGTCGAACCTACTGTGCCCAAATTTTTTTTCAATTTTTTTTTTCGGTCGCGGTCGTCGGGAATCGGAGAGGGGGAGGAGGAGGAGGAGGCGGGTCGGGGAGGGGGGGTCGGAGGAGGAGGAGGAGGTGGGTCCGGGGGAGGGGGGGGGTCGGAGGAGGAGTCGGGGAGGAGGAGGAGGAGGGGGGTTCGGAGGAGGAGGAGTCGGGGAGGAGGAGGAGGAGGAGGGGGGGGTTCGGAGGAGGAGGAGGATGGGGGGGTTCGGAGGAGGAGTCAGGGAGGAGGAGGAGGGGGGGGGTCGGAGGAGCCAGGGGGAGGAGGAGGAGGAGGAGGAGGAGGAGGAAGAGGGAGGGATGGGGTGTGCTTAGTAGGGGAGGGTAGAATAGGAATAAGGAATTTTTTTTTTTTTTTTTTTTTTTTTAAATGGGGTGTCCTTAGAAATGGGTGGGGTGTCAATAGTCGGACCCTTTTGGTATCAACGTGGTTTTCAAGAAAATTGTAGGTATTTTGGAGAATTGGTGTATATTTGGACAGAATATATGTACAATTTGCTAAAAGTCGCTTCTTTTTAATAAAATATTGATCGATCTGTGGCTATAAAACCCTAAACCCTAGATTGTGTAAGGACTACGAGTGTGTTTTGCATAGAGTAGTTTGAATTTGTGAGACTAGAGCGAAAAGTTAAGAGTTTTTTGTACTTGGTTCATGGTTTGATGTTACTAAACAGTGATGGGATAGATGGTACGCTGTGAATGAATAGCTAAATCTGGCAGGAATTTCGTGGTGGATTAGTGTCATGCGAATTTTCTGCTTTTAGGATTAATTGGCAGTTGAAGAAGAACAAATTTAGGAACAGGCTTCACATACTGTTTGACCAAATTGTTAAAAAAATGTAAAGATGCAAAAAGTAAGTTCGTGCTCCATGTGGTATTATCCTCAACTCATGTGCGCGGGCACTTATTTTATTTATTTATTGCTATCATTCTTATGCAATAAAATGTTGAATGATAATTTTGGTCGCCATCAAATTGAGATTCATGGAGAAGTTGCTGGTAATATGGTTGTGATGGTTTAGGGATGCAGTTTGTGTTGCGCCGGCAAGACCACCCGGACACACAACACATATTGGCATGTCTTAGTGTATTTGGGAGTGTCTTCGTCATGTCAAATGTGTGGTGGCCACATCACCAACTTTTGGAGTGTCCATGTTTTTGAGGCTACAATTTGAAAGATTAAACATACAGGCTATAAGTGCAACTATTATGTCAATGATACCAAAGGGATATGAAATGAACGGAATTGCAATTTGAAAGATAGAAGCATATAGATTATAAAAGACACTTGTTACATCAATGACACCAAAGGATATGGAATGAATGGAGGATAAAGATGGAATATAATAAAAAAGAACCAATTTGAGGTACCTATGAAACGAGGCATGGGACAGAGCTACTACGAAGTAGTTTCAGGAGTTAGAGGAGTTATGCAGGAAGCTTCAGACTCGTATTGTTCATGGGTTGAGAATGGAAGTTAAACTCTATAAGGTTGATCCTCTAGTTGTTCCTTAGTAGCTCAATCGTAGACCCGTCTCTTCGATCTTGGCATGTTCAAAATCGGCTTTTCTATGCGTGAAATTATTGATCCGGGCTCGCTTGAGTTTGAAAGTTATGTTCAAGCTTAAGATTGATTAGCCTGGCTTGTTTACACCTGAAATTATCGATCCGGGCTCTCTTTATTTGAAAGCTACGTTCAAGCTTAAGATTGATTAGGGTCACAATCAGTTCTGCTCAACCCAAGTGATAGTGATATGCCCTACTAGCTAATCAGATATCACTTCATGCATTTACATGTTAATTGTTATTAATATGACGCTTTATATTTATCATGTATTCTCGCTTTGCCTTATATTGTTTTAAGTGACATGATAAAGTCTCTAGAATGGAAATGGATATATGAAATATGAAAGTGGATTATGAAATTGTGATATAATCATACTAATGAGATCCAAATATCCGAATAAGTTTTATTCTTAAAGATTCCTAGTTGAATGATCACTAGGAAGGACATTAGTTGACCCAAATAGACTGGTACACTATATACCGACTTATAGGATGAGTGTGACTTAGCTAATTAAGTCACTAATGCAATGGACTCTTAGGGCTTGTTTGGGAACATGAAATTATTTGAAACTAGGAAAATTAGTTTCCTTGAAGTTTCTAGAAAGTAGGCTTCTAACAAAACTGACCGACTGTTTGCATGAAGCTAGAATAGAGAAAGTATGACATGTGATCATTAAAATAATATAGTTTGAAAGGAATACAATGTGTAGGAGAACCAAAATAAGTTTCTAACAAACAAACAACATTATAGATGAAAACTAGTAACACTTTCCATTACTTTTTTCTACTGTCCTTTTACTTTCCGGTAGCCAAACAGGCCCTTAAGCAGAGTATAGGTGCTCATTAGAGAATTAGTTCATTGAAAGTGAATATCCGATGGAGTAACATGTTCTACAACTCAATGGGGAGTTCCTTCATATCAGTAGTACAATTGATATTCTCACATGAGATCTCCACGACATCTTGTGGACATGCAACTACACTTTGATATTAGTATTTCTCCACTGTAGTGCTAACCATGGTTATGAAAAAGTAGACATTTGGTGTAGAAAAATGTTCATGGAGATGGTGAGTTATCAATATGATATTTGTCACTCCGACGTTGAGTATAGAGAATTGTTCACGGAGATGGTGAGTTATCATTATGATATTTATCACTCCAAGTACATAATTAGGAGAGACTATCCTATTTGATCTGATTAAGTCACGCTCAGTAAGTTCCTTGGCCAATGAGAGACGGTGATATAAAGAGTTCCTATTGATCATTATATGATGAGTGGGGGACAGTCGACCGCGATACTTAGCACTAGACATTTATGGGTTTGATTATATCCATATCCCTAGTCTACTTGGGTCAATGCATGAGAAAAAGATAATATTTTACTGTAACTGAGTAGGGTAAGGTTCTTAATGTGTACAGCTTCACCCTTGGCCCATCAGGCCATGACATATTAGTAGATGCCATCTTGGTGTCAGAAAGTGTTCTGGATTTGATCACCCAATCAGTTAATCGAGCTGTTAACTGTTTTATCCAAATCAGATTTGTCCTTGTGGCTTGTTCCATCTTTGTTTAATTCTAATGGGTCACACATAATAGACAGTTGAACTACCCAACCCATGAACATGGATTTGGTTTAATTGGACCAAAAGTTGGTTCATTTGTTCAAGTTGTACTCGAACCCGGTGATTGATTGATTGACACATGAGCTAATTAAAGTTTGACTTAGTTAACTCCTAACTATATTCCCTTCGATTTAATTAATCACAATTAGTTGGGATGAGATTTCATTGGTAAAGATTTGATTCAAATCAAATCGGATTTAAATCCTAATTGGTTGGACTTGTATACATGAAGTGATACAAAAGAGATGCTAATCCAATCCCAAATTATTCCAAAGGAATTTACTCTTAACATCCTCTTGGAAATTGCACATAAGTCCCGGACATCAGATGATTGGCTGCCTACAGACAGCATGGCCGGCTAAACGATGGCAGTCGACCCTGTCAGTAGCTAGACAGTAGACCATGCTATCTGTTGCGACGACAACCGACCGTGTCGGTGGCCAGAGAGTAGACCATGCTATCTGTTGCGCGTCTGTTCGGGATTTTCTCATCAGTTTTCGAGCACTTCTTCGACAACGTATTCAGACAATAGATCATGCTATCTGTTGCACGTTTGTTCGGGATTTCCTCATCCGTTTTCGAGCACTTCTTAGGGAACATATTCTCCATCAGACAGTAGACCATGCTATATGTTGTGCGGTTGTTCAGGACTTCCTCATCCGTTTTCGAGCACTTCTTTGGCAACGTATTCTCCATCAGATAGTAGACCATGCTATATGTTGTGCGATTGTTCAGGATTTCCTCATCGGTTTTTGAACACTTCTTCAACAACGTATTCTCCATCAAATGAAGGGCATGTGTTGGCCTAAAAACTTGGGTTTGGATGAAAAATAAAGCACGCTTGAACTTCAGGTTGGATTCGGGTAGAATATGTGAAACCCGGAAAGAATTCGCCTCTGGTTCGGGTATTACATAAATATTAAAATTTTCCATAAGTATACAAAGCTTTTTGGTGAGTTGATTGGTTGAGTGTTGTATGCTTGGTGTTGGAGGGTCAGATTCGATTCTTACTGTTGTCATATATGTTTTTTTTTCCATATAACAGACAATCTAAAAGTTTGGTGGATTTGGGTTCGGATTCTAAAGGCAAAACCCGAGGGGAACCGGGTCGTGTACGGGTTCAGATTTTAAAACCCAATAGTATATCGGGTGGGATCCAGATTTTACATAAACCCGACCCGTGGACAGCCCTAGGCACGTGACAACAAAAAGTTTGTGGTTCTGTACGATAAATTATTGGGAATCACAAGAGTTCTGAGTTAATAAAAAGTAGAAATGAGACGTCGAAAAGTTCTATGTTCGTTTGAGTGACCAATCGTTAATATTTGGGGAATTCCACTAAGTCTTTGTTTTTGTTCATGGTTGCGCAGAGGTTTGTGTGGGTTACCATAATAGACAGACGCGCTGCATCCATCGAGATATACCGACAACCATCTCGATTAGAATAATTTAATAGTTAGTTGAATGTTTATTAGAATATAGTTCTTATATCTCGTGAAAGTTCAGAAATTAATTCTTAGCTTTCATGTCCTGCAACGACCATCTGATGATTATTGCAAGGGTCACGAATTAGGTTTATGTAGTCAGCAAGATTGTCGAGTAGTTCATTGTTCTTTATGACGAGATAGATGACCTCGAAATTGACTTGAGTTGTCGATAAGATCTTACGAAGTATATGACGTTTTGTTTGTACCCTTGAACATTTTTTTTGTTTGCGATGCCTTGAACCATGAAGTGTTTGCAGATTGGTGTACAATTTGATCAATCACCTATGGCGATCTTCGAGTCATCTAGTAAATCCGTGCCGGTTGAACCGTTAAGTGTTTGCAGATTGGTGTACAATCAGATTGGTGTACAATCAACACAAGATTTTGAATTTCGCTGCCTGTAGCGTGCTATTTACTTGCACCAGGAGCATCTCACGAGTTTCTTGACTTGAGGTCTAGTCGAGCAGAGAGTGTTGTACAAGTGCGCATGCTGTAGGCTGGGCTTGTTCTGCAAGCAATAGTAATGTCAGTGAGGCTATGGGTCGGGCTGGCCTCTTCAAAAGAAAAGGATATAAAACCTAAGTTGAGCGGAGTCGAGTAAAATAAGTCATGCTGAGTCAGCCCGTCCCACAGGGAAATCGAGCTCATCTCCATCTTCAAGCTTGCTCGGTAATCAAGCCCAGTCGAGCTTTTATTGAGTCGTCCCACAAGGAAATCGAGCACATCTCCGTTTCAAGCTTGGCTCGATAATGAAGCCGAGTCAAGCTTTTATTGAGCTGAGTACTCATGAGCTACTTTGTACATTTGCAGCACTAGTGATAGATATTGATTCAAACATTTTGAAAATAAAGTGATAGATTGAGATTTTTGAAGTTGATTTTGTTTAATGTTGCCTGAAGTCCTCTGTGGATATCCAGAGGAGACCAAGTAATGATGATATGACTACCTAAAACTGTAATGCCGTTTATGGATACTGATTCAAATATTTTACTAGTGAAAGATTGAAAATTTTGAACTTGGTTGTTTAAAGTTTACCCAATGTCTTTTGTAGAATAAAGGAGATTGAATAAATGATATGCAGCAGATACCTAAAAGTATAATGTAATTTATGGACAAATCATGTAATACGAAATTACGTGGTAATTTGAGTAATGGCTAGTATTATTTTTGGAGACATTTAATGCGTTATTATGACTACATGTTGTGCTAGAGGGTAAATCACTAAAGTAAACATGACAACAAAATATAAAGGAACAATTAATGACACTTAACAGCTTTCGGATATTTTAAAGACTTCTATAACAGAGTTGATAACTTGATATTGTTACTTTGAGAAGAAATGTTCAAGTATATGTTACTAGCTAGAAGATTAACTTTGCCTCAAGTATAGGTCTAGGCAAATATGTTGGACAATGGAACATTATATGTGCTGATTATTTTTTATAAATACACAAAGTTAGTGCATGCTTACACATACATCAGTCAGAATTCTGAGATATCCACATTCTAAGGTATTTGGTTGGTTACCGTGTCTTCTGAAGACCTAGAGAATTGATATCCTTGTCACATGCCCAGATATCTACTCTTGAAGCTCAAAGCAGCTAAAAGTATAGACTGGACTATGTACACCGAAGTACTTGTCCGGTGTTTTGTCCAGTACCCAGATTTAATGGAATTGTCTATAACGAAAGGCCTACCTCTTATAGTGTTGTTACTGGGGAAGTAAATGATGGTGGTGATAGAATTGTTGCCATCTTTTCACCATACACTTGTAACAACAATGATCTGTCTGCGCTACATTTCCTTCTTGCAAGTGAGTCATTTTCATCCCAAATTTCAGGAGAGATGCTGGGGAATCACAAATAAAGAAGCCAAAGACCCGAAACCAGATGCCGTGGAGGAGAAGGATCAGGATGAGCCAATTGTCTCTTCTGTTTTAAACAATAGCCATGAAGATGACAACCAAACATCCTCGCAAGGTGACAAGGTGCCGACAGATTCTAAGCCCAAGCAAGATCAATCTGAGGCTAATACCTCAGGCCAAGGAAGGCCCTCAAAAAGCCGGATAAAGTTCTCCCTGTCCACGCTGCAACAGCTGGACACCAAGTTCTGTGTATTACAACAACTACAATGTTTACCAGCCAAGGTACTTCTGTAGGAATTGTCAGAGGTATTGGACTGCAGGGGGGACGATGAGGAATGTTCCGTTGGTGCTGGAAGGAGGAAGAATAAGCACTCTGGTCATCATCAGGCCCTAACCAGTGGTCTTTCTGCCCCTATGAGACATCTGAATGAAAATGGTGATGTCCTAAATTTCGGCCCAGAAGCACCAGAGTGTGAGTCCATGTCCTCTGTGCTCAATCTTCCAGAGCAGAAGAATAATGCTGAAATGGGCTCTCTGGCTGGCGGGAATTGTGACAACCCCCCATGCACATCTTCGACACCTCCCTCAAACTGTGTGGAAAATGATCTTCCAGAAAAGACAGCTCCCAAGGAACAAACTGGTTTTCATGGATGTTATAATGGGCCACTCCAATGCATCCTCTGCAGTATTTCCCGGGGCCTCCCTGGCCTATTGGGGTCCGGGATGGAACAATGGTGCAGCCATAGCAGCAAGCCAACGCCCTGAAATTGGCATTCCAAACCCAGTTCCATGGATCCCGCAACCAATGTTTGCTCCTCCAACTTATTGCGCACCTGCTATTCCTTTCCCTGTCATGCCAGCTCCATACTGGCCTTGCATGTCAGGCTGGCCTAATGGAGCATGGAGTGTACCATGGTCAGGACCTAACAGTGACGGAGCATATTCAGGAAATGACTCTCCAGTCTTGGGCAAGCATTCTAGAGATGGTAGCTTACAGGAAGAGGAAAAATCAGAGAAGTCTCTGTGGATTCCCAAAACTTTGAAAATCCATGACCCGACGAGGCTGCAAAGAGCTCCATATGGTCAACGCTGGGTATTAAGCCTGATATATCCCTGAAGAGAAATGGTGTATTCAAAGCCTTTCAATCCGGGGATGAAAGCAAAGGTCATAACTCTGCACCTGTACGAAATCTGCATGCTAATCCAGCTGCTTTATCTCGCTCTCGGACGTTTCAGGAGAGCACATAAGAGTATTCTATGCCATGAACTTGTTCATGAGAAAGGACTGAATCCTATACTACTGACTTTTTGTGTAGCTCATATTGGTTTCTGCTTTCTACGAAGCTGAGTTGGTCAGACTGGTCGAAATTTTCTTAAATTGTAAGAGATATTTGTTTGTGTATAGTTGATAACAGGTTGGTGTCTATACTTTATAATTCCGGAATAGGTTTTGCTTGTTTGTTGTCTCTCCTGCAATTTGGTTGGCACTGGCTACTTGTTATCAAACTCAAAAGAGGACAATCCACTATAATCTAAAATGGTGGATGCCAATATGTAATTGAAGGTCTGAATTCTGAACTATGCTCTGGATGAGATCATGCTACAGATATTTGCGAAATTCTCTATGATATCCTCGTGTTGATGAAATACATGAATTTTAATGTTGTATGATGCAAGATGAGTTCGTGTTTCAAAAGCATATTCTTGTTAAGCACATTTTTTTGGGCATCTATTTTGCTGTTGAATCTTGAGCAATCTCAATTTTTTGTCATAGACCAAACCATCTCCAGATTTTATCTTTAAGGGGGCGTTTGGTACGCGGTATTTTTTTAATTTCCGGGAAAATTTAAGATGGGAATCTATTATCACGTTTGTTTGGCTTATAAAAAATTATTTCGGGAATTATAAATACCCGGGTAAATAGTTTACCCACAAAAACATGGGAATTCTATCCTTGAGAATAGGGGATTTTTTTTGTCGGGCAAAAAAAAAATTGTTTAAATTTTTTATTTTTTTGATCAATTTTGATTAGTTTGAACATTTTTATTTTGTCTTTTTATCGTTTTTTGTCATTTTTTGTCGTTTTTACCAATTTTTGTCGTTTTAAGCGATTTTTTGTTGTTTTTATCCATTTTTGTCACTTTTTGATTTTTTTTGTCGTTTTACCCAATTTCTGTCCTTTTATCGCTTTTTGTCAATTTTGTCGTTTTAAGCGATTTTTTGTCGTTTTTTTAACTTTTTTGTTGTTTTACCGATTTTTAGTCGTTTTGTCTTTTTGGTCATTTTTACTTATTTTATGTCCTTTTTGTCATTTTTGTCGTTTTTTTTGTCGCTTTTACCCATTTTTTTGCGTTTTTGTCGCTTTTTGTTTTTTTTGTCATTTAACCGATTTTTTGTCGTTTAACCGATTTTTGTCCTTTTTGTCGTTTTTATCGATTATTTTCGTTTTTGTCGCTTTTGGTTATTTTTTGTCGTTTTAAACCGATTTTTGTTGTTTTTAACCGATTTATTGTCGTTTTTAACCGATTTTTGTCGATTTTAACCGATTTTTTCCGATTGTTGTTTTTTGTCGTTTTTGCCGCATTTTGATTTTTTGTCGTTTTATCGATTTATGTCGTTTTTGTCGTGTTTTGGTTATTTTGTCGTTTTACCTTTTTGTTATTTTTGTCGTTTATACATTTTTTGTCGCTTTTTGGTCATTTTGTCGTTTTAACCGTTTTTGTCGTTTTTCATCGTTTTTGTCGTTTTTACCGATTTTTTGTCGTTTTACCATTTTTTCTTTTTACCGATTTTTTTGTCCTTTTACCGGTTTTTTTTATATGTTCATTTTTTTTCGTTATTATTATTTTTTATTTTTTATTTTCGGGAATATTTATATTGTCACCAAACATGGGAATAATTTTCCAAAAAATTTAATTCCTAAGAATTTGATTTCCGGAAATATAGAATTTTCGGCTATATAGTATTCCGCATACCAAACGCCCCCTAAGTTGCTTGCTTGATCCTGCTAATAGTGAAATCTAGCATTCCGTTTTGCCGATGATCTCCCCATCTTGACCAATGCAGTTATTGATTGTATTTTTGTTTCTTTTGTTTAGTCTTCACCTCATCTCTCTGTTAGGCCTATGCTTAATATTTCTCTTCATATGATTAGTTGGGATAAATCCTTCTTGTTACGAAAGAAAGAGCACTAAATATGTATATGTCAAATCAGATAATAAGATAACAGGGAACTGAGGCGAAAACTGTAATATCTGTACATGTATTGGATACTAGTAATGATATCGTTATGTCAGTTCTTACAAATCTAAATTGTACTTTTACAAGACGAGAAAGAACAATTAATAATTGATCTCAAAAAAAGGTTATCACAGTGGAAATAAACAGACATATCGATTAACAACAGAACATATGAAAATAATATGTTTTTATTAATACTCTGCAGCGAAATACAAAGTTTCTAAATAACCAACTTAATATATCAATTTGGCTTAATTGCCCATTTGACTTACAATTTACTGATATAATTTTTTTTTACAATGTTTTATATATATCTATTAGGGGTTGTTTGTCTCGCGGAAGTGGAGAGAAGTAAAAAAATTGAAAGTGGAGAGTTTGCGTATGCATTGTGTATGCGCGTCATGGGTACGCATTTTATGAGTTCCTTCGTTTTGATGGTTAGTGGAAGTGAGTTGGAAAGTATAACTTTTTGTTGTTTCTTCGTTTGAATGGCTGTTGAGGTGATAGTTGAGAAGTGATTGATTTTCCACTTTTGAATATGATGATGTTACCCCAACAAAAATATTCATTATTTTTTATGGATTAATAATAATAATAATAATAATATAATAATAATAATAATTTAATTTTTTTTAGATGTCGGCGTTACGTACGGGACTTTATGTACGTTGCGTTTCTTGACTTTTTGGGCCACTACCCCACAATTCCAGCGGGAGTTCGAACCTTTTTTAAGATATTTTTATCGATTATTTTTCGTTTTTGTCGCTTTTTGGTTATTTTTTGTCGTTTTAACCGATTTTTTGTTGTTTTTAACCGATTTATTGTCGTTTTTAACCGATTTTTTGTCGTTTTTAACCGATTTTTTGTCGATTTTAACCGATTTTTCCGATTTGTTGTTTTTGTCGTTTTTGCCGCATTTTGATTTTTTTTGTCGTTTTTATCGATTTTATGTCGTTTTGTGTGTTTTGGTTATTTTTGTCGTTTTTACCCTTTTTTTGTTATTTTTTGTCGTTTATACATTTTTGTCGCTTTTTGGTCATTTTTGTCGTTTTAACCGATTTTTTGTCGTTTTTCATCGTTTTGTCGTTTTACCGATTTTTTGTCGTTTTACCATTTTTTTCTTTTTACCGATTTTTGTCCTTTTTACCGGTTTTTTTTATATTTGTTCATTTTTTTCGTTATTATTATTTTTATTTTTTTATTTTCGGGAATATTATATTGAAAGTGGAGAAAGAACAATTAATAATTGAAAGTGGAGAAAGAACAATTAATATTTTTTTTATATCTGTACATGTATTGGATACTAGTAATGATATCGTTATGTCAGTTCGTAGAAATCTAAATTGTACTTTTACAAGACGAGAAAGAACAATTAATAATTAATCTCAAAACAAGGTTATCACAGCGAAAATAAACAGACATATCGAATAACAATAGAACATATGAAAATAATATGTTTTTATTAATACTCTGCAGCGAAATACAAAGGTTCTAAAAACCAACTTAATATATCAATTTGGCTTAATTGCCCATTTGACTTACAATTTACTGATATAATTTTTTTTTTACAATGTTTTATATATTATATCTATTAGGGGTTGTTTGTCTCGCAGAAGTGGAGAGAAAAAAAAAATTGAAAGTGGAGAGTTTGCGTATACATTGTGTATGCGCGTCATGGGTACGCATATTTTATGAGTTCCTTCGTTTGGATGGTTAGTGGAAGTGAGTTGGAAAGATAACTTTTTGTTGTTTTTTCATTTGAATGGCTGTTGAGGTGATAGTTAATGAAAAGTGATTTGATTTTGCACTTTTGAATATGGTGATGTTACCCCCAACAAAATATTCATTATTTTTTTATAGATTAAATAATAATAATAATAATAATAATAATAATAATAATAATAATAATAATAATAATAATAATTAATTTAATATTTTTTTAGATGTCCGACGTTACGCACGGGACTTTATGTACGCTGCGTTTCTTGACTTTTTGGGCCACTGCCCCACAACTCCAGCGGGAGTTCGAACCTTTTTTTAAATTTTTTTTATACTTTAACAAACATATTATTATTATTATTATTATTATTATTATTATTACTGGACCACTTTTTCAGCGGGAGACGATTAAAAATTTAAGACTTTGATATAAATAGCTAAAAATCATGTGTTTAAAATTAAAAAGTTAACTAAAAAAAATTATTTCTTACAAATTTATTACTTCTCATTAATAATAATAATAATAATAATAATAATAATAATAATAATAATATATTATTAATAATAATATTATTATTATCAACTGTTTTCTCATTCTCTCTATAATAAAATTATTCTATAATAAAATAAGGGAGCCGCAATCTTTCATCAGGACACTTCAGCAATTTTATTGAGGAAGTGGAAATGAGAAAGCAAGACATATATGAAGTACTGTTCACATCACTTCCAATTTGAATGTATTGGACAACCAAACAATGGAAGTCGAGGGAGAATGGAAAAGTGTACATGAATAGTGCACTTCAATTCCTCTGAACTCCTCCAACCAAACAGATCTTTATAACAGAAAATAACATTTCTTAAATGTACGTATTTTGTACGTATAATAATGTATAATAAGAATATTATTAAATTATAGTCAAATATTTTTTTAACTCATGTGGTTAAGGTAGAAGATATTCTTCTTATTTAGTTGAATTCAATTATCCATTTTGAATATATATATATATAACAAATTTAAATTTTTTCAACAATTTATTACATAATTAAATTTTATTTAAAAATAAAATGGAGTATGATATACGTACGACTTAGACGGTTCACTTTTGTACCGTTTTGAAGTCTCGTTATACAGTGGAAGATATAAAAAAAAAATTCTCATCCAGCCCAACCCAAACTGTAGGAGGGTTGTCTAGGTATATCAGGAAATTTCCTTACATAGTGGTATTGCTGCACCAGTTTGATGCTTTCGATCGTGGGTCCTTGCACGCATAGGTTGGCGAATCGCCCTACCACCCATGCTGATGCTTGGCAGGTTCTCGCACGCGCTGGCTGATGCAATTCGCAGGTTCTCGCGCGCACGATTTGATGGTCCTCTGTACCAGCAGTTTGGCATAGTTGGCATAGTTCATGAAAGCTGGCACCCCACCCTGAAGGTTCCACAATTTTCTTGTAGCTGTCTTCTTTATTTTATTATCATTGATTTCCCAAGTCCCTTGATATATGTAATATGTTGGCTATTGCCACTGTTGAAAATAAATTTGAATTTGTGATCATATATTTTTTTTTAGCACAACAAATTTAAGTTGGTCCACTACCCCATTTTGGTTTTGTATTTAGTACATTGTCTAGGAAATTTTAAACCTAGAATATTCTTTGTAATATTAAAATATCTATGGTTCAGAAATATTTTAGTATTATAACCGGTAAGAGAGACTAGAATGATCTATAATAATATTTTAATAAATGTGTAGACTTTTTCAAGAGTCTTATAAATAGAAGAGTTTTTCTCACATTTTGTACATAACAAATATTACAAATTTAGACACAACAAATACTATTATAAATTTTTTTTTTTTTTACCATTCTTCTATTCCACCAGATTTTTCTAAATATTGTGATACAGAAAGTTTGCTCTAACAAAAATATTTTAACAAAATTAAGTGAAACGGAAGAAGTTAGTAAAATTGACTCGTTCAATTTTCGCCAACGGAGATGACGGAAAATTGGTTTCCATGGTAAAATAGACATGGGATTTTAGAGATTTGTTTTGATTTATTTATTTTAGCCAGTTTCATTGATACCCACCTCCTCTTACCACCATGCTCTACCTCCGTGTTGTGAAAATAATAATAATAATAATTGTTAAAATTTTGTCAATTTGTGAAATTTTAGAATTTATTTAGTTGAAATTTTGCTCATTTTTTTGGCAGAAATTCAGAATATTTTTTTACCGTGTGCAAATTTCTGATATGACGGAAATTGAACGTGTCAATTTTCTGCCAACAACAGTAATGCAAGGTCTCTCTCCCACTAATTTTCACTAACATCTTCCCACTTAATTTTGTTAAAAATTTGTTTTCTTAAAGAGCAAATTATTGTGTTGTGATTATCAGAGCCCTTCCAACACATTTATCCGTCTCCATCTTCTCAGCTGTTTTAGAGCATCTCCAACCCTATTGTCTTGTTAAGTGTTGTGAGTCTTAGGTGGCTCCTATGTGGCATGAGCCACAAGACAATGTCTTGTTTATGTGTCAAAATTATATCTCAAAAGACAATGAGATAGAAAAATTCTCTCCAATGCAAAAGTATTGAGGAGACAATAAAAAGTATTTTTTTCAACTTCCAAGACAACTCCTCCACTTCTTCAACTTTTTTATAAATATTTATATTCATAATTGATGATGTGGAGACAAAGTCATTGTGAAGTGCATTGTCTAGACCTAGACAACCAACTTCATATTCTCCTTGCCATGTCATTGCCATGTCAACTTCAAGCTTTACTCTACATTTGCATTGGAGAAGAATTTTTGGAATGAAAGTTTGTCATTCCTATGTGGCAACCATTTTTTCTAAACTCACAATAGGGTTGGAGATGCTCTTAGACCATCTCCAATGGGGGTTTCTATCTTCCCTATTTCTATGGAAGAAATCCATTTTAGAAAAAATTTCTCCCAATGGTGATTTCTATCACCATTTCTATCATAGGTGGCAATGATGTAGGATGAAAACTTTCTATGAGGGTTTCTACTCTACATGTAGAAACTCTCATAGAAATTCTCCTCTCTCATGACAATTATTATTGGACCCCACACCATTAAATTGGTCATTTTACTATGTGACACATAGGATAGAAATGGAGAACCATTGGAGAGCATTTTTGTATGTCTACAATTTCGATGTAAAAACTCTTTCAACTAGGATAGAAATTTCCTTAAAGTACAATGCCAAATAGGATAAGAACTCAATTTTAGAAATCACCATTGGAGATGGTCTTAGGTAGGCTCCCAGGTCACACATCCAGATGGCATCTCCACTGGGATTCTCTCTCTTTCTTTGCTCTCCTTTTCTTAGGGAATAAGACTCGGCCCGCAATGCCAAATGGCAGTTATTACCAGGAGGAACGCAACAAAAAAGGGAGGCTTCTTCTCCGCACCTTCCATGTACATTCTCCTCTCCTTCTCCTCCTCCTCTATAGCCATGCAGTTATAAGTAAGGAACCATGGCCGACATGATCTATAATCAATTTCATTTGGACCGACGGGGACAACAAGAAAGAAAGAAAGAAAGAAATATATGGAAGGCAGCAATGTCGCATTGTATCTTCTCAAGTTCCTCCTCTTCGGCGGTTTCCACAAACGCTACTGCTGCGCCCCGGAGATCTCTCATCTTCTCCCGTCCAACTCCAACTCCGTCGACGCTCCAAGCGCGCGGAAACTCGACGATTCAGCAGCATTGCCCAGCAAAGGAGCTCTGATCACTCGCGGCGACGTCGAGGTGGTCCAGGACAGGATCGGGATGGTGGGATGGAGCTGCAGCGTCGACGACGATGACCCGAGGGGGGAGGACGAGGACGACGGCGAGAGATGGGTATCGGAAGGCTTGGAGGAGCTGCTGGAGGAGAAGGACGCGAGCATGGAGGAGCTGAAGGAGGCTTTCTACGTCTTCGACAGGGACGAGGACGGCTTCATAAGCCCCGCGGAGCTGTGGAGCGTGATGAGGAGGCTCGGGTTCAAGGAAGGGGCGAGGATGGAGGACTGCGAGGCGATGATACGCGCCTTCGACGAGGATGGCGACGGGAGGATTAGCTTCTTGGAGTTCAAGAGATTATTGGAGAATGCCGTGTAGAATTAATCGATTTGCTCTTCTTTTCAATCCAATGCTACACGGAAATTTTCATACACAAATTTTTTAATAAAATTGTGCATGCAACACAAAATTTCGACAAATTGTTAAAAAAAAAAAAAAAAAAAAAAAAACCCCAAAACAGTTCATTCGTTGGACATTTTGTGTAAAACCAAACAAACAATAATTATGAATGAAAACGTAGTTGGACATTGTTTTGACCCAAAAAAAATCCTACCATCGGACTTTTTTTTATACAAAAAATGTCATTTTTATACGTATTATATGTATATGTATTTATAACATTAGAATACGGGAGAATTTGTGGTTTGTCCGTGAAGTAATAAGAGCTAAGATGATAATTTATTTTAAGTAATAAGATCTACGAGATAAAAATATATGTATGTGCATTTATAACATCAAACGAACTCTAGTGACCCTTGTAGTTACAGAAAAGAGATAAAAGATCATGGCTGGGTGGCAAAAGATTAGTGAATCGAACCACGATGACGTATTATTTCTTCCATTTAAAATGGTGGGAGTTGAGGAACAGTGGGCATGGTGCATGCAATGCAGCATATAAAAAATCTCATGCGTAACGTCGGGCTCAAAACAGAATCCCAACAAAAAAATGATAAAAATATGTGTATAATATCAGAATCCTATATGTATTTATAACATCAGAATCCCCAAAAAGTGAGAACCAAAAAAATTATGAATCCTCAAGCTACACTTATATTTTATTACTTCACAAACTAACCACAAATCCACGTGTATTCTAATATAATAAATACATGTATATGTATATGAAAAATTAAAAAAAATAACAAAAAAAAAAGTAAGAAAAGCGCCAAAATGTGGCATTCGTGACGAGTTTGTAGGCCTTTGGGCCAGGCGTTTGTAAGAGATTACCTTATTCCAAAAAAATTGCCCAATGGTAGGACATTTTTTACACAAGATACACTCTCTATCTATGGGTGTTTTTTCAACAAAATTAAAATAAAAAATGTAAAGGAAACACCCTTTGTCGAGCGTTGCCAGCTTTTCTTTTATTATTTTATTAGTATAAATCAGTTAATTGTTAATGCTATTATTGCTAGTAAATGAGAAAATAATTTTCAGTATCAAGAAAAAACGCTATACCATAGGAAGTTTGTTTGAAACATGCTCTACATACGAATTTTTAGTTTTTATTTTGTAATTTTACAAAACTTCATTATTTCAGCTCAATTTCACAAAACATTACTGCTTAATTTCTATGAAAGTTTTTTCGTGCGTGTGTGTGTGTCTATATATTTTTGTGTGTGTGTGTGTGTGTGTGTGTGTGTGTGTGTGTATATATATATATATATTAGGATTCTGTCTTAGACTATTAGTACCACGTCCTGCACCAGGATCTCTTATATTCCCATTTTTATTTTGTCTGAGCCCAACATTTGAACTCCTTTCCTCCTTTGCTAATGTTACTAGTAGACCACCCTTGTTAGATTTGATTTTTGGTTTTATATCATAAATTAACAAATTATGAAAGGTTACTCTTTTTTGTTTCATAAATAGTAGGTGATGGCAACAGCTCCCCCCTTATCTCATTGAAGAGAAATTACTAAATCAGATAAAGAGAGGTCTTAATTTGTTTGATGAGTGCAAGAGGAGTTAATTTATGTGCTTCTAATTGCAATTTTGAAGAACCTGTGTACATGTCTGAAGGAGAAGTGATGACTCTGATTCTTAATGTTTCAGCTTTTGTAGAAAATCTTGGACAACTTTCTGCTTTATACTTTGTTGTTCTATAATCATTTGGCTCATTCAATCTTTTATTAATTCAACATTAATGTGATTTTTAAATATATAAATTTTGTACCGACATTGAGGGTTGGGCAAGAAGGGTAGCAGATTCGATGATGACAACGATAAATAATGTGATGCTGCCTTTTTTTTTTGTTGCAAGATTACATTTTTTTTTTCTGTGTACTATGTTTTTGTGCAAATTGGATGTTCCTTCCATCATCGATCTGGATGACTCAATCAATTGGACAAAAAGTTGAACTTGTATTTTGTAAAATGTTATAAATTAGTCATCTATTTTTTACGTTATTGATATTTTTGTCCGAACTATCTAGTCTAGTGGTATTAGAACGGACACCCGAAGAGACCGACAAGATTCGAGACCCCCAATTGTGTGTGCGCGTTGGATTTCAGAAAATATTTTTTTTTCTTACATTATGGAAGGAGGTGTTTGCTGAAAAAAATGGACATTGACAACATCAGCCTCATCGTTGAAACGGTGGCATAATATCCAATTTATCAGCATCGTCACTGAAAATGGTTTCCAATTGCTCAGAAATTATGAACTATATGGAAGACTATATCCAATTTCAATTAGTCTGCTATTCTGTCCTGCTTTAAAGTCTTTGCAAACCTTTTATTTTGGAAGGAAGTCTTTATAAGACTTTGGTGGTAGTTTTAGGAATATAAGAATTTAAAGGTCCACAATCTTTGTTCTTTTGGTTATTAAGAATACGTTACTCTTCTTAGTCTTATTCAATGTCTTTCTTAAAAATGAAAGTAGTGTGTCAACTAAAATATCACCACAGTTTGACACGACTCCATATACATCACAAGCATGACGCTATGATGCTGATGTATATGCTACATAGAGTGTTTTCTCTACAACTTTTGCTATTTCTTGCCACATATATAGTGTAGGAAATCCCCCACCAAAGAGTTAGTAAATGAGAAGGAATTCTGGTATTCTAGTTTTATTAACTTAAAACTTCTTTTTAATTTATATGTTAGGGACTTAGTTTTTTTTTGGGTCTATATCTCTCTCCATTCTTCTCGAAGATCCATACAAGTCTTCTCCATACGCTAAGGATGTATTTGGCAATAGTTGGGATATATGGGATATTTTTACCGGCTACGAGCGGTTATGAGAGGTCAGGTTTTGAGTGATTTTAAGTAGTAGCTTTAAACTAGTCCAATTCATGTTTGATAATTCATTAACATATATTTTATATATATATTATCGAGCGGTTATGGAATTATTTTATAAGAATAAAATTATCTATATGTCCATATATAAACAAAAGCTCTTCCAAAATTTATTTCTTAATACATGATTCTTGGAGATATCTTTATGGGTGTATCATACTGTGTCCGACTTTGGCAATAACTAAATACAATTTATACAAAATGATCGTCTGTATGGATGAAGATAGTCATTATTATACGAATGATCATCTATATGAAAATAAAAGAGTATAGAAAAACAAGATTTTAATACCTCCTCGGAGTAAGTAGTCGTAGTTTGTAGGAAGTAGTAGAGAAACAAAGATGAGAAAGAGGAAGGTGGTAGGGTATTAAAAGTTATAATTATATTTCTTTGTAAGGATATAAATGAAATAAAAACCCTCAAAATCAACCGATTTTGGGTTTTTACAAAGACACCCAAAATTCCATCCGAATTTGGAAGAGTTTTTAAGCTGACTAACACCAATACCTAAAAAAAAATACAAAACAAGAGTTTTTAAACACTTCATAAACGGTCCACTCAAAATCCCCAATAATTTGGTGAATATACCGTTGCCAAGCAGACCCTACGGGGAGAATGAGAAAATATGGAGCAAAAGAGAAAAAATATTAGAATGTTGAAAATTTTACTATACCAGAGACTTTACAACTTACTTTGATAGTAAGGAGCAAATGAGACTCACACCCTATTTATAGGTTCCCAAGGGCTTACAAGAAATTTTCTTGTCTTTTATGTAGGAAAAGAAAGTTCTAGGCCTAAGATATTTACGCTAGAAACTTGAAAAAGTCCCATGAGAGTTTAAATGGACTCCACCATACTCTGGAGAATTCTAGAGCCTACTAAAAAAATTCTTATGCTTATAACATTGTCTCGATGGAGTAAAAAAATTATGTGAGTAACATTCTCTCCCATCTATTTCGTCGACGTCCTCGTTGACGGGAGTATCAAGTTTCTGAACGACTTCCACTCTCATATATAGTCATGGTCGTGTGTCGTACCTTATTTTCTTTCTCGTGCGGCCCTACCTGGACTTTTCCATTTTCTCCTCAAGATCGAAAGTAAACTAGTTCACCGCATCACCTTTCACTATGTTTTGTACCTTATACGCACAAAAAGAGGCTTGAGTGGGTTATCAATTCGTCGATCCACCTCATCTCATGGGTGTACATAGTTCTTTACATCTTCTTACATGCGAGTCTTATTGCAACTATGTCAACCCGGTTGTCCATCACAATTCTTGAGTGACTCCTTGCACGAGCCACTCACCATAAATGTTTCATCAACCTTGGCATAGTAGCTTCTCCTTTAGCCAAAACATGCATGTTTTGCCTCGAGCAAGCTTCACTATCCTTGAGGTTGTTTGTTCCTCGAGTATGTCCTCCTTGAGTTGAATGACTGAGATAGACTTTTTCATTGATGGCTCACCTCGTATAACTATCACCATACACAATGTCCCCTCCTCTACAAAGCTGACGACTTCTAAGTGTGGCATCAGAACTGGCTTCACCGCGATTAAGAAATTTAAATCCATTCTAAGTATTATCTTGAAGTCGTTTAATGACGTAGCGGTAAAATTGTCCGGCCAAAGTAACACTTCTATACAAATTCCCTTGGCTATCCCATGCATGGGGGACGTATCTAAATTAACTGACTTCAACTTACTTGAATCTTTTTCCAATACTAGACCCAACCGACGGAACTACCCGCGTGAGATGAAGTTATTTGTGGAGTCTGTACCGAACAATGCACATGTACATGCTCATGCTACTGATCCCCATGTCAACGTACATGAGCTTTCTGTTTGGAGTTTTCGACACAACAAAGTTGTCCTTAACGGCGTTGAGTAAGCACAACACTCCCAATGTGCACTTTCACATCATACTCTTCGTCCGACACCTCTTCGCTTCGAACGACATTGACACATTTGCTTATTTCTGGCATCCCGAGCATAGTGTTTCTCTTCGTAATGAAGCATGAGATTGTCCACTTTGGTTGGGCCTTCCCATGCTTCTTTTGTGCTAATGGTCCCTCCTTAGGAGAGAGATCCTTCTCTGTATACCCCCACCTTTTTCCTTCATGGTCTTTAGCTCAACCTTGGCATTATTGTTGTTCCACCTGTACTTGACGAGCCTCTCGTCTACAGCCACAGACATTCAAACCCTGCATCCTTTGTCGCTAGAATTCTTGAGTCACCCATAATTGAAGTCCATCTAGAAAGAATAATAAATGAGTACTCACAAGCATCAAACGTGTGAGTCCGCAATGTACTCTTTGATTGTCCCGGTATGCTTGAGTTGTCGCAGTTTTGTCTCACAACGAACTTCATATTCTCCGGATAGAATTGAGACTTGATCTTCTTCTTGAGATCTTTCTAAGCCCCAATTGAGAACAAAATCTTCTCTATTTTCATGCACCTACGACGCCACAACAACATAACATCATCTGTAAAGTAGGGTGAAGCAATATTTACCTTCTCAGGCTCATCCTTGATGTGCAATGTCTTGAAGTATTGCTCCATGTTTTATAAGAAGTTCTACACTTTTTTGGCATCTCGCACCCCACTGAAGGATATCATCTCATTGATCTTCCTTCTCGGTACGTCGCTAGTCGAAGGTCCACCATTCGTAACGATATTCTCCAAAATGGCTACCTTAGACTTGAGTTCTCTGTAACTCTCGACCACGGTCTTCAGCTCCTCATAGCATTGGACCTTCACTCACAAGTCCTCAATCTTCACACAATGTGCCTTAAGCTTCTCATAAAGTGCGGATCAACTATCTTGGATTTGTTCTCATAATATTGCCATCGACGAAGTGATGTCACTCTCAATTCCATAGTAGAACTCCTCTAATCTTGTGTTTCTTTTCTCCATGGAGCACATGCACATTTCTATGTCCCTCGAACATGTCTCCAAGATCTTGAGGTATTCCGCAAGATCGACAAAGATACGCTTCGTCCGGCACCACGTATCACGAACTTAATATTTTCACCTATACCTCGCTCCGTCCGGCGCACAAACTTCCTCCTCGAAAATCCGTAAAAGCCTTTTCCAAACGACGCTTAGCTAGATCTCTAAGTTGAGAATGAGAAAATGTGAAACAAAAGAAAGAGAGATTTGAACGTTGAAAACTTTATTAATAGTTTACAACTTCATGGACAGTGAGAAGGAAATGAGACACATACCTTATTTATAGGCTAAAAAGGACCTTACAAGAAACTTCTCGTCTTTTACGATAAACTTCTAAGTAAAAAAAATTTATAGGCCTAAGATATTTACATATAAGAAATTTTAGAGCTTCTAGAAACTTGAAAAATCTCATGAGAGTACAATAGAACTCTACCATACTCTGAAGAATTCTAGAGCCCCCCTATGGTTGGAACATTGCCTTGACGGATAGCTACATTATTTTCAATATAATGTGTGGGACTAGATACTGGACAACATTGGCAATATTTCTTTGATTTTTCTGCCATGTTGTCTTTCGAGTATAGACCCAAACCTCTACTTGGAGCTCATCCGTATATTGTATAGGGATCCTTCGTATTCATCAGTAAAACATAAGAAAAGCTACTTCCACTGTTTTTGCGAGTACTTGATTGGACCAAACGAAGCCATTAGCTTGGCCAAATAGTTCTGTAACGTCCTTGATGCGACCAGTTTTATATAAGGATGTGCAATAATCGAAGAAGAATCGAGCAAACCAAAAAAGAAATGACAGTTTGGATTGAGTTTGATCGATTCTTTTATGCTTTCGGTTGATCCAGTTTTCTTTAAGTTCTTTAAATTTATTTGGATTTGAAAAACTTAAAAACCGAAACTGATCGACAACTATAATGATTTTATAAATTAAAATTATTATTTAAAAAATTACATTGAGTAATAGTATATTAGGGCATGTTTTAACAAATTTTAAATATGTTTATTATTTATGTGCAATGCATGTGAGATTTGTTTTTGATAGGTTTTAGCGTTGTGCAGAAGTAGAACTAGTATGAGAAGTCTAAGTACTTAGGTTGTGTTTGATCGAGCTTTTTTTTTTCCCATGAAAAATATTTTCATCATAAAATTTTCACCAATTGTAGAAGTGTATATTTTCCAAGGAATTATTTTTCAAAAATCTTTCATTTTCCATAAAACTATCAATTTTGTGAAAAATAACTTTTTTTTTTTGGAAGATAACTATTTTTTAGGAAAAATAACGGCAATCAAACATCCAAATTAATTCCGTGGAATTTTTCCTAGTACAATAATTCCGTAGAATTAGTTTATTTTTCAAATATTTTCCACACTGTAATAAAATGCACCCATAGAGTTATTTTTATTATACATAGCTAAAATGTTGGAATTTCAATAAAAACAACTCTAAGTACTGTTTAATAAAAAAAGGTCCTGCAAATTTGATTAGTATAACACTATATCAAGACCAAGGCTGTTGTGGTTATTACAGCCCAGTGGCTACAAGCCCATAATTAATGTTATTGTTATAGGTCACAATATTTTCTTCCAATAGTTCTAGAAGCTTTAAGTTGATCTACTACAGCCCAGAGGCTACAAGCCCAATTCTCAATACATTTAAAGCATAAAGGTGTCCAGTATCGTGTTTCTACGAAAAATATTGTCAGCCACATGATATTCAAAAACATAGTGATCGTGTCCGTCTCCGTCTCGTATATCCAAGCCTGCAAGCCAATCACAATCACGCAACCAATAGATCAACTTAAACATAATCACAAGGGTAGCAGACTCTGCACCTGTACCCAATTCTCATTCAGCCTACTGGTCCTATCTATATGAAGGTCACGATATTTTGCACCATAATGGACTTGGTATCTCAACGTGTAAGCAGACGATCGCTCCGGTATGGGTTGTTAGTCCAGTATCCGAAGGATCCCAACTTACTGATATCATAACTTATCACAACAATGGTCGGTCGCAACCCGTCCTAATAAAGTGCACCATAAATACCAAACATAATTTTCTCTTAGGCTGAACTATTCCGGTGCCCCGGTCGTAACCGTTCGAGGGAAGCCGCACCTGTGCATGGGCCATCCGAGTCCATTGACCATGCAATACGCGTCTAAGTTTCATACAACCAAACATGTTCGCCTATCTCTATTTCCATCGGCATTATACACCAACACATCCATATTGATGCACGATGCCCCAACGCAACATCTACTCCTCCAACGGTCTTCACGTTATTCACATAATAGCAGTTCCACGACAATTATGCCACAACTGCATGCTTCGCGGGCAAAGAATACCCTTCGTTGTCCTGATGGTCCCGTGGTGTTGCACCACGAATTGCCCATTACGCATACTCGGTCATTCGCATAGTTTTTGTACACAAGGGCACGCTTAATGCCATATCAATGTTCAATATTCTCGGAGTTATGCACGTGATGCACATCTCGATATTGTATTTCAATGTTCTACCATCAGATTATCCTATCGCGACCCGTGCATTTGATGCACGTCATCTTAATTGTTCAATGTTCTATCTTAATGTTCGACACACACTAAGACCTTTACTCGATTCGAGCCATACTCATTAACTCGATAGCAACATATGCATACAAGGATACATTTTATTGGGCATAAAGGAGTAGGGAGAAGGGTCAAGAATCCGCCCACCTTAAGCCGATACGCCTTGTCATTTTGCCGAGCTGATGCAGCTCGATTCCATAACTTGGTTACATGACTAACTCTCCAGACTTAGCCATTCCATTGAGCTACTCGACTGTTTCCACCTATCGTGCCCATGCCACAATCTGTTGTACGGCAACAATTTGGTTTTGCGGACACCATTGCCAATAAATGCCGATCTCTTATAATCCAGCGTAAAAGCATAGCCTGCACACGAAATCAACTAAAGTCAATATTTCTTTGAATCAGACTTACGCCTAGCATCACTTCAATTATAGATTCGAATCGACTCAAAGCTTTTATTCGGGCCAACGTAACTCTTGTATCGATTCGCATCGATACTTTATCGGTCAACGCAACTCTTCGAGTCAACGACTCATCGTAATGCACCGTATAGAGCGGACATTACATAATATACCACTCAAAACAAGGTTTGTTCTTGAACCAAAACCAATACTTAAACCTAGTGTTTCTCTAGATCGCTTCACGATTTCATGCCACTATCGTTGAATCATACAACTTAGCTGGGATCATACACATACTTTAGGCGTCCCACCAATATATGTATTTCAGCCAAGCTCATTTGTAGGATATTGGGACAAATCTAACAAGCTCAACTTAAATCCTCAAGCAACAGCCATTCCGTACTCGACTTGGTCAGATCTTAGCGTCTATTCCCAAAATCATTCTTGTATGCATTTATTCCTTAACATGCGATCATCCCCCAAACACCTTTACACACAACATGATTCCAAATCACAAATTTTGATTCCATACGTTTCTTACCGACTTATATAACGAATGCCTTGCATCAAGTTGTTGCATATCCAATCACAACAATCCTCCGCAGCGCCTACTTGTCCAACCATTTTCTATCTAATCGTTCATAAAATTTTGCCTCAACAACATGGACTAAGTCTAACATGTCCAATTTTCCTTCGCCTATAGTCTGCACTATGCATCGCACACAACTATTCTGACATGATTCACGTTCTCAAAATTATCTATACATCGTGTCTGGGGCTACCCCTCTAGATAACTTGTCCAGACATCGTACTCACGTCCTCCCGATACAAGATGTCTACTTGAGTCTACGATGCATAAAGGCAACAATCTTTCTAACCCAAGGTCTCTTTACGATAATTTTATCTCTGATTCTCGATCGAGTACGAATCATTTCCTCAATTTTTGAATCAATTCCGACTAGTTCGGTTCGTAACTTAGATTGTGCACTCAACACACATAGCCTAATCGTTACGCAAATTGATCTACGACACAAATCTTAGGGTCGTTCCACTGCTCGTCGCTCTCGTGCATTGAAAAATTCTTGCAATTGCCTTACCGTATTAATATGCTAAGTACGTTCCTCAACGTCTATTCGATCATCGAATAGCAACCCACTCAAATACTTATTCGATCAATCTTCTATTTCTATTAATCCAGCCCAAGGTCGTTCCATCAATTCTCGCAACACATATTCGATCGCCTAGACTTATTCTCAACATAAACTACATCACCATTTTATCCTCGACGCACTTATGCGACATTATTGGATCATCCTATGGGACTTCAACATTCACTTGATTTGGCGATCAATTCTTCTAGAGTCAGCTGCCCCGAAGCTACGCTCGATAATTGAAGATCATCAACGAGAGAAAGTTATTACGAACCATGCTATATCCTATTTCGAAGCCAAACTAATTCCCTGGAATTCCTATGGAACTTTACCCAATCTGACATAATTTATCAATCAAAAATTTATCTGCCCACCTGCGCAACCGATGCGCTGTTACCACTCGAATCACTCATGCACTACCGTTAAAAATATTGCTAACCGAGCAATATTTTTCGCCTCGGGTGCGAGTCTATCTACCCACAGTCAATATCTGATACACTCTATGCTCATCGCAACAATTCTTGAATTCACCTTCGCATCAAACCACAAGTCAAAATCCAATTTGCCACGCCTTGCAAGTTTGACCATCCCTGCTTGGCATGAATCACCATACCAATGCTCACGCGGAATGATCGTCCTAATCCGGTATGACGTATGTGCGAGGTTAGATTTGCGCTCACACAAGACAAGAATGTCAACATTGTGGTTATCGTCGAAACAATCAAGATAATTTTATTTTCATCCAAGTAATGTATCGATCCATTTTCAGATTCTTTCGACGCATTTCAACATCCTTAAGTACATTTACATAGCAATCACCTTTGCATTAGGCACATACTATCTTCCTTTAGCATGAATTCCATTCTTTGTATTCACCATTATCATCCAAACTGACATCAACTTACTTGCATCTTATTCATCCAACAACAATGCTCAACATAACTTTTGTTCATTCGATCAGATTATCTTCGAGTTATTGCATATCATCCCTGATACGCCTCAATACTGTCGTCGATATGCATAATCTGAACATCTTTTTTTGTAAACTCTAATTCATTGCTATCGCTGTTATTATTCGAACTCGAATATGAATCACGTCTTGCACGCACCAAGATCTCTTCTGTTGTAGCTAACTATCATCACCGAGTGACACGATTTTTATTTCCTTTTAGCCATTCAAGTATTCGCAAATCGTACTTCCAAATCATGCTACCGACTCTGTCATGATCCGTACCCGCTTTTCGGATGCGAGTTCATGAACAAGCCAGGTACATATCGAGTGGACTCCAGCCCATCTCGGATACGTAAATGCTGTCTAGACTATGGTATCACATGTCTAATCATGGCAAGGCAAATCTATATCTCAATCCACCATTGGAATATGAAACATGAATGAACACTATAGGTCATGGTCTGTAGCCCACTAGCATACATGTCCGATTAGACTCCAAGAATTAACATGAGACTATAAAGTAAGCCAACAAACAGAATATATCATGATAAAGAATGAAAGCACGAATGAAAAAAAGCGTAATATCAATATACCTGGATCCTGCAATGTAAATAACTATAATCCCGATCAGCTAACTAACTCCGTACAATCAACTACCTGAAGAGGTCATCAGGTCCTCAGGGGACTAGCAAGATACATAAAACATGTCTATCTAACAGTTTATCATGCATAAAGAAATAACCAGGAACGAGACAGAAACTGACAAGTACTATAACCACGGACACGAGAACAAGTAATCATAAATAATCTTCTAGCAAGAAAACATGAACTATATATCTACGTGTGTTGAAATATCGGTTTCGACATGTGAACGGCTAGGAGGTAAATCCGGCACCCTGCACGTGTCGTGTACAGCTGCTATCATTCACCACTACCAAAATAAGTCATAATGGTGACGAAATTAGCGACTCCAGATAAATACGTCGCTAAGTTTTGTGCTTTTAGCGACATTTTATATGTACGTCGCTGAACGTCACTATCAGTGACGTTTGAGCGACAGTTAGCGACACCATTAATGTTTTGGACAACTGATGTCGCATTCTAGTCGCAAAACGTCGCTGATTTTTTTATTCAGCGATGTTTAGCGATGCCACTTTTAAGACGTCGCCAGGTTTTAATAAATAGCGACGGTTAGCGACGTCTTTAAGTGACGTCGCTAAAACATTTCATATAGGGTTCTGGCCCGATCGATTTTTTATTTTTTCACCCTAAATTTTTTGGTCGTGCACGAATAGACATTTTGGGAATATTTCTAGGTAGTCCACATGTCTACTAAGATATTTCTCCGCCCAGCTAGTACTCATGGAATCAGGTCATAAGTATTGTAAATCACAGGAATGACAGTCGAAAAGTATAAACAAAATCCATGATACTAATCTCCGTGAGACAAGCGTGTCAACAAGTAGAAGAGACATGTCAACCAAATCAACTCTAGAAAACTAAATAATAACATATAACTAAAGGAGAAATAATATAAGCATGAAATAAACTGTAGAGGGAGGTAAGGTATACTTGCCTGGTGGTAGCACGAAGAACCAACAATATATCGTCAACTGGTAAGCTATAAAGTCCAAATCTCACAACTGTCTCCAAAAGCTGAAACAGACATTGCTAAAGTTCTCAGAATAGTCAAATTATCTACGATTGCCTGTCCTTAAGTCCAATTCAGGACACAGGGGCAAAACGGTCATTTTGGATCAAAACGGTGTCCGCCGTTGGACCCGCTTTGCACCGAAAAGCGTGCCAAAGTCAATGATCTTTAGAGTTATCAAATTACATGCCTACGATTTTTTTTGATGATACAAAACCAACCGTATGTCCAAAGTTGGGTTCCGGCAGCCCGTACACAAAATTGTCCGTTGAGTCGGATCGTGGGGCCCGCAAAGTGCGATCCGATCAACTGTCTCAGAATCAGACCAAACTTGGGATACAAGACCAAAAAAATGATACGGTCCTGTTGGCGTAAGTTTTGTCTCAACTTGACGAACGTGTACGAAGTAATTAGAAAATTTGCACAGAGATCGATATGGTAAATTTTGACGGATACGCATCAAATTCATCGCGCACACGCAACCAACGTCAAAGCTTACACATCCGCGAAGTCGATACGCACCTTTTTATACTTTTGATTAGCGACCACGTCGTCCGGTTTGGCGGGACGCACGTCGTATCATAGACTTTTCTAGTTTTTTTTTCAAAAACAGTTATCGTATTTTTTCTCGATTTTCAACCCTATTTATCTTACTGTATAAACCATTAGAAATACAACTAATGATGGAGTTTTCATCTCGGTTAGGCTTTCTATGACTTGTTCAAACATAATTTTGAAGCATAGGAAGGATCGACGAGAAACTGCCTTCCAAAATTGATGTTGGGACTGGATTCATATTCTATTTCTGAACAGATTTCATTGAACTTTGAGTCAATCTTCTGGCTAATATAAAGCATATAAATTCAATCTAATTGACAGAAAATAAACTCATATGGGTTAGAGACATACCCGAGAAAATGGCTCGCGAAACGATCGAGCAATCATCGAGAGCCAACGCCGTAAAGTCGACCTATTCACTGCCGCTCAGTGCTACTGTGATGTGGCTGCTGTCGTAACCCGCGCACACGCAGGGCCTTTTCGACCAGCAGCGGCTGCCTCCCTGGCGTACGGGGTCATGGTGGCCGCCCATGGAGAGGGTGGCGATGCGACTAGTTTAGGGTTTGGGTTTTCGAGAGATTCATCTCTTTCTCTGCTTCTATATATACTGTATATATAACTTGGGGTCAGCTGCTATGTGTGAAAAGAGTTTTGGTGGGCGGGGCTGTGGCCTTGTTGGCCTGGGTTTGGGTTTCTTTGTTTTTATTTGTTTTGTTTTGTTTTTTTATTTGTTTTATTTTCAATTTTCTTTTTCTAGTGTTCTCTCTCTCTCTCTCTCTCTATATATATATATATATATATATATATATATATATATATATATATAATACAGCCGACATAAATCCCACATCTAAAATATATGTTAAGAAAATATTCACTATATATTCAAATAAAACATTAATTCTTTATGGCAAGAATATATAATATAACAGTCTTTAAGTCCTGCTAGGTCACTAAACAATTTAAAGAGGCTAATATGTACATCAACATGGACATTCTTAGACGCTCTACCCCTCCACATGCGCCTGGGCTTGGTTTGAATTCAGTCCGGGCTAGTTTGGTACAACCTGGTCTTCTATATGTCAATAAATGAATTAATAAATAATTAAAACATATATAGAGGTTAAGTCGCAACTTGGCCTATTTTTTCTAGTCAGAACAATCCTATGGCTCGGTCTTCCCTAACATAGCTAATACACTAGCCAAAGCACGCAACTGCACTATTCGTGCCACTATTTCTGGTCACCTTGTACTCCAATTCCTAACCATGACTAGAGTCATCTACCGTAATAATTAACTAATTAATTATTTATAAAACTTTTTAAAAAAATCACCATTTAAAATTAAATACATTTAAAAATATTTTAAAATTTTTTGGGAAGAGGAGTTACAGACTCTTTGCGCTAACCAAATTCGTTCGTACGACTCTTTGCATCTACCCAACTTGTTTCTAACAAGTCTTTCCATTAACTCAACTTAATTTGATCGAGTCAATTATTTCTTCAATGCATATTTACCCTCGCTATTTCCAGCCTATCGTTCAGCTTACCCTCAACGAATTCTCGTTCGACTCATCATCATAGATACGAGTCTGCGCCTGATCGTACTAACTCAATTCATCAAAGTATTCCTGCATCGACTTATATCGAATAATTCTTACTCGAGTCTCGACACTATCCTGTCCATTGCGGACAAACTTATCACAATCGACACCATCGTATCGATGTAATCTATCGTAATCGTGAAATAGTTCAACATAGCTATCGCTAAGTCGTATTGCATAGACCACTCAGAATTCGAGCCTATCACAATCGACACAAAACTCTGATGTAATGATCGCATATGTGGTATGGCATATAACACTCAGAATTCGAGTCATTTCTTTCGCAACGTACTAATCGTTTGTTCTGACATCTATTCCGATCTAACTGTGCCTCGGTGATCATAACCGATCACATACACAACAATCGCTTATTCAAAGCTCAACTCAGTATTCGGCCAACATATACGTTCGCCTACTTCGAAGCCTGACACACTCGACCAACTTAAATATTTGCCTACTCAAGTTCGATTTAGTGACCAACTCGACTCGCTACTAGCGCATCCGCGATTTCTCAATTTCACTCGTTGTGACTTTTGTGCAACAGTTTTTCTCGATACTCAAAGTCATTACTCAATTCCGTTCAACACATTTCCTATCCATTTACCTGGCCACATAACATGCATCATCCCACATGTCGACTCGTTGCACTGATGCAACGAATGACTCACAACTTGCTGCACTCCGTGCAACCAACAATGCGTAACTCATTTCATTTCATGCAATCAACATCTCCTTATTCAGTGCACTTCGTGCAATCAACATTGTACAATTTGTTGCACTTGGTACAACCAATATTTCGTAACATTATTCGACGACATCAAATAAATTTCTAAACATAAGCATCAAGACACACAAGTATTTAGACTTATTGTATGGAACATTCAATGTGGCATCGAGCAGATCCATGAGCCATGCGGTTGCAAAAATAACTTAGGGCTAATTGATTTCGATAACAACAACAATTGCGGGTCAAAGAGATTCTCTCACGATCCAAAGGATGGAACCGCTCCGATACCAACTTGTCACGCCCCGACCCGGGAAATCGCTCGTCCTTGCTAGATTTCACCCGAATCATCGTCCTCGCAGGGGTGTGATGCCGTACGAGCCTGGAGTTGCGCTCGTGTAAGGCAAGATAACAGGTTCTGTCACTCCCCGTTCCCAGAATGTGTATTTTTATACGTGTACAACTCATATGTATTTATTTAGTACCCATCATGTATTATCCTGTATTTAAATTTCTTTAATTTCCTGTTAATTAATTATCTGCTTTTTGAATTTTCCTGTTAATTTATTTTCTGCAATCTTATTATCTGTATTTTATTTCCTGTATTTTATCCTCTGCTTTAGTCTTATTGTGGTTGGGCTTCTTGGGTTCATGGTGCAAACTCGGCCCATTAGCTCCCACCTACCACCCCCTTTGCTATTTAAAGCCCCCTCTCCATCTCTCTCCTCATTACTTCATTCTCACCATTACTTCCTCTTCTTTCTCCCATTACTCTCCACCACCTACCAGCAGCAGGAGAAGGCAAGTGCAAACTTGCTTCTCAATCATCCATTTTTATGGATCATTACTCTTCCTCTCATGATCCTGAGAGAGTTTAGTGCTTGGCATATGTGATTTCTGTGGCTTGTTTTCTCTAGATCTAAGTTTGTATTTTCCGTTCATGGGTTTTAAATCCACCAACTTAGCGTGTTTTCGGATCAGAGAGTTCATGTGGTAGAACTGCTCGTCAGTCACGCACACGTCTCTACGTGTTTGCGTATATTTTTTAGTCACGCACACGTCTCTACGTGTTTGCGTGTATTTCTTAGTCACGCTCGCGTTTGCGTGCGTGTATTTCTTAGTCACGCTCGCGTTTGCGTGCGTGTATTTCTTAGTCACGCTCGCGTTTACGTGCGTGTATTTCTTAGTCACGCTCGCGTTTGCGTGCGTGTATTTCTTAGTCACGCTCGCGTTTGCGTGCGTGCATTTCTTAGTCATGCTCGCATTTGCGTGCGTGTATTTCTCAGTCACGCTCGTGTTTGTGTGTGTGTATTTGTTACGCACACTTCTTGGAGCGTGCGTGTATTTCAGTCACGCACACGTTTCCATGAGCGTGCGTGTATTTTCAGTCACGCACACATCCATGAGTGCGTGGATTTTTAGTCACGCACACATCCATGAGTGCGTGGATTTTTTAGTCACGCACACGTCTACGAGTGCGTGCGTGGATTTCTTATCATTTCCCACACTCACACTGTGCATACCAACATGAACCATTTTCACGCTCACTTCGACTAGACTTGGCGTGACTTCTTGACCTGGATGTTTTATTTGTCCTATAATTATTCATTAATAATGGCATGATAATTCTTCTATTATATCCTTACGCCTTTTGCGTGAATTTCTTGATCAATCATGATATGTTAAATTTGTTAAAATAGATTATTATGTGGAATGTGCCCTGTGTCTTAATTGATTAATGGATACCCCGTATTGACTGGAACTTAACCTTGAGAGTTATAGACTCCACCCCATGTAATACTAATTGACTTTCATGCCTTGATACCATTGATAATAATGGTTATCTTTACTAAAATTGATCATGCGTTCCTAGTTGGAACTAAGAGACTGGCTAGTCGTCTTATTGAATGAAATGAATGAGACACGTTCATGTAATGAACTATTGTACTCGATTAGCCAATCCCGAATATTGGCATACAGGCACATGCAGGTTTCAAACTATTTATTTATCTATTTTACAAAACAGCATGTGTACTTTATGGTCAAGGCATGATTACTCCGTGGTTAGACTTGATTGTTGCATCACGCTATGTAAAACCTACAACCTAGCCGCACGGGTATCGTTGTAGAGTTGCGCATATCGTACCTCGTACAAAAGTACTCATTTGAATGACCATGATCCACGGCATGGAACTTCACTCAACGTAGAGACTATTAAGTTAAATAAAATAATGATGGCATGGAGAGAATGGATTCCCGTGTTCTTACATGGCAGCCCCCTTGGGACTATTAAGTGCCCGACAGGCCGGCTGGTTTCCACAGATACGGTAAATCTGTCATACGGGCAGGGAACAGTATCTGCTTATATTATTACATGCTATAATGGCGGGTGTCCCGCTGGGACTCGTCTAACTACATGATTGGCGCAATTGATTGATTGGATAGACTAGCCTTGCTTGCACATAATAAGAACTGAGGAATCCCTAATTGTATAATTCCAGGATAACTTGGGACTCACAATAACAAGTCGTAGTAGTTGATTGGTCGTTCAAGATGATTTGTTTGTGTACTGTACCTACTCTGTTGCCTAACTGGGATGATCAGAATGTCAGGACATGACGGGCCAACTTCTGTCCTTGTTTGGTTGGGAGGTTGATTCGAAGTTTCGTGATGTTTTGTGACTCCTAGTGGAAAGCAGAGATCTATTATTTTAGTCTCATACTTACTGGTTTAGTCATTCATATCGTCCTTCCTTGTGGTACTTGCTGTTAGAGGTCTAACCTCTCTGGTTTTGCATGGCCAGATTTAGAGCCAGTCCCCAAGGACTCAGCTTACTTCTACCTCCAAGATGGTCAATACTAGGGGAATGATCGCAGGAGGACTCGAGTGGGTTTCCTTACTTCACTGCTCGTTTTGTTATTTACTCTATACTTAGCCGTTTGGCACCGACATGTTAGTCGGATCGTCTTGTACTTACTTTTGTATAATTGTAATTAAGTCAGACTGCAGCTGATAACAATTGTGTATACTTGCTATACCATCTGGCTATGTTTTGTAAAGCCAGATCTCAAGAACATTTTGATTGAGCATTTGGGACGCCTTACTGCTTTATCTTACATGTTCTCTATTTCTGTTTCTTGTTTTGAATGATTGAGACAATAGATGCGAAATGACCATAGTAAGACTTTCATGTAGTATACACCCCCTCGTCTGGTTAGACAGCATTGATCGTATTATACGGTATCATCTACCCACAATACGTAGCTGGCTGAGTCATTCCTCCGCTCTCCAGTATTCTGGTTCTGGGGCATGACAAGGTTTTAGTGGTAGCCCATGCAGGTCTGATTTCAGACTTGTGGGGTGTTTTGATTTATAGGATGTCTCAATCACACGTATTCCCCCTTGATCTCATAATTCGTTATTCTCAACCCTTGCTTGACATTCCGGTATCCTTTGACTTCGTTGATCCTTCATGTTCGGTTGTTTGATTGTTCTCTTGTCCCTTTTCTTAGGGGCACTTCGTCCGCATCGGTCAGAGCTGGACAACAGCAACAAGAGCAACATGGACAACCTGACCCCGTTGGTCAGCAACAACGGCCAGTCCCACCTCAGGAGGCTACCCAGGAAGAAGTGATAGTGGAACCAGCAGCTGGATCGCAGTATCCGGATATTCCACCACCACCGACAGTTCCATCTACCCAAGTGGACACACCAGCCCTTCTGAAGATCATGAGAGGAATGATGGCTACTCAGCAACATCAGATGTTGGCCTAGCAGTGCATGCACACTCAACTACAAGAGCAGAATGTGTTGCTCAACCAAGGATTGCAGACAGCATTAGAAAGAGGGGCAAGGCCAGATTCAGGAGCATCAGCCAGGTTTTGCAAGTACAACCCCCGCCGTTTCGAGGACACGGAGGATGCCATATCAGCAGATGCATGGCTTAAAGACATGGAGGCTATTCTGACAGCAGCTAAGGTCCGGCAGAAGAACGTGTGGATCTAGTGAAGTTGTTACTTCAGGATCTCGCACGTGATTGGTGGGAATCAGAGGAAGTGGGCATCAGACGTCCTGTGGCTTGGGACGATTTCACAGCAAGATTCAAGACGAAGTACTATAGAGTTGTGGCACAGTTTGAGCTACAATAGAAGTTTATCAGCCTCAGGCAGGCCGGCAAGACGGTAGATGCTTATGCAGCGGAGTTCTGTAGATTAAGTAGGTTCGCCCCAGAGATGGTAGCAACAGAGAGCCAGAGGGCCATGAGGTTTCAGCAAGGGTTTCATCTTGAACTCTTGCAATTGATCGAGGGGCATAATTACCAAACTTTTGATGAGATATTGACGGCGACTCGAAGGCATGAAATCACCATTCAGAGGCTTGCAGCAAGGACTGGGGGTCAGAAGAGATCCCACAGTCAGATTGAAGAAGGAGGGGGAGCAGCACCCCGAACAACATCACCATCTACTGGCATTCGTATCCACGATGTGGCGATACGAGGACCGGCACCACCACCCAGGCAGCAACAACAGCAGAGGAAGAACCAGCAACCCCGACAGGCTGAACTTATTGTGGAAAGATGGGGCACACTAGAGATGTGTCGGACATTGAATAGACTATGTCTGATATGTGAAAATCCAGATCATCGGGTTACCACATGTCCCGAATTCGAGGTCAGGAGGACCAGGACAGCAGTTTCCTGCTCTGCCAGCCCCAGGGGCAGGCCAGTATCGAGGACCAGCAGTGGCAGTAAGGCCGTTGGCACAGCGTCTGCAGGCTCAGATGTTTCGGCAGCAGGGACCGCCGATGCAGCAACACCAGCATAGACCACCCCAGCATCATCAAGGCAGGGGCCAGCAGCAGCACCAGGCTAGGCCGCAGCATGGGAACCAGCAAGGAGGTCAAGGGCAGGCATTCACTTTATCCTTGGAAGAGGCATTGGCATCGGGAGATGTTGTGGCATGTAACATTCTCGTCGTCTCATATCCCGCAGTAGCATTGTTTGATTCGGGAGCATCCCATTCATTTATATCTGCACAATTTGCGACACGACTAGGAATGGAGTTCGAGGCATTGCCAGGGAGGTTGAATATACTCACTGGCAATGGGCTCGTAGGGGTTAGTAGAGTTATTCTAGCGTGTAGCGTTGTAGTTTGCGGGCATTCCTTACCCGCCCGATTGATAGAATTTCCTGTTGGAAATTTCGACGTTATTTTAGGCATGAACTGGCTGAAGGACAGTCATGCAACAATAGATTGTCGTAGAGGGAGTATCTTTTGATATTTCAGGCATGGAGCGGTTCACCTTAGTCAGATCAGAGGCAACTCAGCAGGAGCAGGGAGTAGTAGCGGCAATGGAAGAAGTTCAGATTCTGAAGG
Organism: Iris pallida; assembly: GCA_029216955.1. NCBI lineage: Eukaryota > Viridiplantae > Streptophyta > Magnoliopsida > Asparagales > Iridaceae > Iris > Iris pallida. The sequence goes on along the minus strand of JANAVB010018573.1, from coordinate 496 downwards.
TAGTTGAAGAATTCTTAGACGTATTTCCCGAAGAACTTCCAGGTCTACCACCAGTTAGAGATATTGAGTTCAGTATAGAATTCGCACCAGGAACTAAACCGATATCAGATCGAGTTTATAGAATGGCAGATTCAGAGCAGGCCAAGGTATATCAGCACATAGAGGAATTGAAGGAGAAAAAGTTCATCCAAGCTAGCGTATCACCATGGGCAGCACCAGTGGTACTTGTGGAGAAGAAGGATGGGTCATCCAGATTGTGTATTGACTACAGGAAGCTTAACCGCAACAGTGAAGAACAAGTACCCATTACCCAGGATCGATGACTTATTTGATCAGTTGAGCAAAGCTAGAGTTTTCTCCAAGATAGATCTTCATTCAGGGTACCATCAGGTGAGGGTTCAGAAGGAAGATATTCCCAAGACAGCATTCAGGTCAAAGTATGGGCATTACGAATTCTTAGTAATGCCGTTTGGTTTGACCAATGCTCCAGCGACAT
>JANAVB010018572.1:0-62296 GCA_029216955.1 Iris pallida | reverse complement strand
ACCCTGACCACCATCAGCATGATGATCAAGGTTGGGAGCAACTCCATGTACCGGCTCCCCCATAACTGGATCCTCTGCGATGTCCTCTGGAAACTGCTCGAAGCGAAATGACTCTAACTCAGGCAATTCCTCAGCCTCAAGGCGTCTCGGAATCCTGAGTGTTGGTCATGGTCTGATCCTCGACGACACCACGTCCCTGCTTCTGTAGAGCTTTCCTTCCACTGGTCGTAGAGTCTATAACCAAACTCATCCCGACCATAGCCGACAAAGACGCATCGCCTCGTCTTCGGCTCAAGTTTGGTCCTCTCGTCCTTCGGTACATGCACGAAGGCTTTACAACCAAACGCCTATAGGTGACTGTATGACGGCTCTTTGCCGTACCATACTTTATCAGGCACATCACCCTGCAAAGGAGCACTAGGAGACAATTAATAATATAAGCAGCTGTGAGAAGAGCCTCACCCCAATAACTGCACGGCAAGTTTGCTTCTGACAGCAACACCGTACCTCTCCATCAGTGTCCTGTTCATGCGCTCCGCTACACCATTGAGCTGAGGTGTCTTTGGCGGAGTCTTTTGGTGTCATATTCCTTGCTCTCTGCAATACGCATCAAAGGGACCGATGTATTCGCCGCCATTGTCGGACTGAACACACAACAACTTCTTGCCCGTCTCCCTTTCAACAGAGGCCTGAAACTCCTTGAAAGTAGGCAGCACCTGATCCTTGGTCTTTAAGACATAGACCCAAACCTTCCTGGAACAGTCATCAATAAAAGTCACAAAGTAAGAAGCACCACCAAGAGATTTACCTTCATAGGACCGCAGACATCCGAGTGAATCAACTCGAGCAACGCCGGCTTTCTCGAACTTGGGTGACTTTGGAAAGACACCCTATTTTGCTTTCCAGCTAAACAGTGCGTGCACTTCTCCAACTTTGTAGACTTGAGCCCCGTAATCACTTTCCTGTTCACCAAGTAGCTCATCCCCTTCTCGCTGATATGGCCGAGCCGCCTGTGCCACAACTCGGTAGACGCATCACTGACTGCGTTCACCTCCTGTGCCCCCTCTGCGCTCCCCTCCATATAGTAGAGACCGAACTTCTTGCTTCCTCTGGCAATCACCATCGAACCTCTGGAAAGCTTCCACTGACTGTTACCGAAGAGACTGAAGAATCCCTCGTCATCCAACCTTCCAACCGCACCAGGTTGAAACGGATATCAGGGACATGACGAACATCCTTGAGAACAGAACCGCACCCTCTTCGTTCTCAAATGCACATCTCCAACGGCAACCGCCTTCGACACATCTCCATTGCCCATCTTCAACATGCCACAGTCGCCTGTCGTGTAAGTGGCAAACAGTGCCCTATTGTGAGATACATGTGCTGAAGCCCCTGAGTCCACCAGCCAAGAATTGCCATCGCAGGCGAGGTTAGTAATGACCTCATCACCTACGACGATCACATCGCCTCCATGCATCGAGGCCGCTGCTGTAGTGTTCTCCTCTTGCTTCCCCTTTCGCCCTTCTTCTCTCTCTTCCAAGCGAAACAATTCTGCTTGATATGGCCCTTCTTACTGCAATGGTAACACTCTGAGTCCTCGTAACGACCCTTGGACTTCCCCCTGCTCTTGTCTCTGCCACCACCTGGACCCCTGCTTTTGCCCCTTCCGTGGCTCTCTGAAACAAGTGCCTCTGAGTGGTGGGATGTGGATGAAGTGCCCTGAGAACGTCTCCGCATCTCTTCATTCAACACCCCGCTCTTGGCAAACTCCAGACTGACCACGCCCTCTGGAGTAGAAGCGATCATAGATACTCGTACGGTCTCCCACGAGTCTGACAATGTACACAGCAGCCACAGTCCCTGAACTTCGTCGTCGAACTTGACTCCCATAGAAGATAGCTGGTCAACCACGCCCTGGAAATCACTCAAGTGATCCGTAATAGACGCCCCATCCTTGTACCGCACCCATCATCGTTCGGATCAGGAACAACTTGTTTACCCCGGTCTTCTTCGCATACAAGGATTCCAGCTTATCCCACAACGTCTTCGCGTGCTCAATATTGGCAACGTGGTTGTACACGTTCTCATCAACAAACTACCGTATGTACCCACACACCTGTATGTGCTCAAACTTCCAGTCCTCCTCGGATTTATCACTGGGCCTCTCGGTTGCAAACACAGGTAGATGCAGCTTCTTGAAAATAGCAAATCCTTCATCTTGCTCCGCCAATAATGATAGTTTGTGCCATTAAGGTTCACCATGCGCACCGGCTTCGCGTCCATCTCTCCTCTCTGGTTCCTCTGTCAACTCCTGACACCCTTTGAACCCAAAGCTCTGATACCACTCTGTTGGGAAAGAAACGCGGAAACCTTTCCCCAAACCGGAGAGTACCTGCGAGAGGACCGAGCAATATAATGCACGAACCCAAAAATAGCCACACAAAAACAATCACGCAGACACAGAAATTTTTGACGTGGAAACCCTTGCGGGAAAAAACCACGGGACGATCGGTCCAACCCTGAGAAACCTCCACTAATGGAATAGAAGAATTACACCCTCTACAAACTCCTCCCGATCCAAATCGTACTACCAAAATAAGTGGTTTTAGCGATGCCCAAAACGTCGCTAAAACAATAAAATCCGTCGCTAATATGAAGCACCGACGCAATTACCGACGTTTAAGTTTTGTCGCCGTTTCCTTAGTCGCTGATTACAAAACGTCGCTGAACGTCGCAATTACCGACATCCAGCGACGTAACTGTACGTCGGTGAGTTCTCGACGTCTACCGTCGTGTCGTCGGTATATTAGCGACGTTATGTAGTCGTACACACGTCGGTGAAGTCCTGGAATAATTCCCGACGTCTACCGTCGTTTCGTCGGTAATATAGCGACGTGAATGTAGTCGCTAGACGTCGGTAAAGGTCCTGGATAATACCGACACTCACCGACGTTTAAACGTCGAAAAAACGTCGGAGACCTGTACATTTTTTTAGCTAGTCGTCGGTAAACGTCGGAAAAGCGTCGGAGACCTGTACTTTTTTTGCAGTTAGTCGTCGGTAAATGTCGGAAAAACGTCGGAAAAATGTATTTTTTTGCAGCTTGTCGTCGGTAAACGTCGGAAAATGACGTCGATAAACGTCAGTAAGCGTCGCTAAACTCGCTAAAATTGTAAAAAAAATAAAAAAAATAAAACACAGATTCTATATTACCACTCACAATTCAAGATGCTACACATATAGGTACACATTCAAATCCCCACTCACAATTCCAAATCACAGCGCATTCAAACCCCCACTCACAATTCAAGATGCTACACATATAGCTTTAATCTAAGTTAATTAACATCCAATCCAAACCAATTAACATTTATCGACGAAGGAATTAATATCCAATCCAAACATCCAATCCAAATAAGTCCAAGTCAAATCGATACAAACACAATTAACATCCAAATCCAAACATCCAATCATAAGTCACAAACATATGATGATACAAACACAAACAAAAGTCCTAACTAGGACTACTAGTGATCTGGTGCAGGAGGGGCACCGCCGCGACGAAGGGATAACAACTCCTCATACTCCGCAAGTGAAATCGATACAGATGGAGCGCCAGGCTGTGACGTCGGTGGAGTCGGTGTCGAAGAAGAAGGCGGTGGAGGCGGCGGAGTCGACGACGATGAAGGCGCACCCAGAGTACCAGCATGCTCCAACGCTGTAAGTCGCTGGTTGTATGAATCCATGATAGATAACATTCTACCACTACTCTGGACCATCGAATCCTGCGCCAATCTCACCGTCTCGGCCATGGTCACCTGTCCTGTCTGCAACTCCGTCACCGTGCGCTCTAACCCTCCAACGGTGCGCTCTGTCCTCTCAGTCGTCTCCACGAGCCCCATAATGCCGCGGTCGAGCGCATCCAATCGTGCTATCAGCGCAGGATCATCCGTAGGTGCTGAGACTGCTGCTCGATCCGTCGTAGCAGGTCGTCACGGAGAGACTCCATCATCTGGTGGACTCGGGCAGACTCCTGGGACGGCTGTGGACCATGCACACTAGCAGAGATGTCCTAGAGGACTGGGTCGCAACTAGGGCGCCATAGGATCCTGTACCGTAGTACGTACCCCTATGGAGGCCACCAGCGGCGGTCATCCACAGCTCGTCCGCCGACGGAGCTTGAGTGGGCTCGTATGCCATAGAGGAAGGTCAACAAACTGATGGCTTCTATGGCATTGGAATCTACTCATATAGGAATGAACTTGAACTGATGGGTGTTGTAGTCGATTTCAGCGAAGGATCGTCCTTTGTAGCATCTGGACTTCAGTTGCCAGCAGAGCCACAAGAGATGTTACGGTGGAAACTGCTCTCATGTTACTTCTCCTCCTCCACCATGGCTCTGGACCCATCTGCTCCTCCCTTCTTCCCTTCTTCTCATTCGACTATCTCGGCCTCCTATTCGGCCTACTATTCCGATACCGATACTTTGAACCTTGATCTTAACACAAACCTATATACTGATCGATACTAATCCGCTACGCCCGATACTAAGTATTACGGTCGATACTGATAGCGATAGTCCGATACCGATAGCGATAGTCCAATACCGATAGTTCGATCGATACCGATAGTTCGATACCGATAGCGATAGTCCGATACCGATAGCGATAGTTCGATACCGATAGCGATAGTCCGATACAGATACACATGGACCTACATATCTATATATCACTAGTAGCCATACTCCTCTACATACTACTCTACACTAGGATCTAGTAACCATATACTAAGTCAAAATCTAGGGTTTGACTGAATATGGGTTAACTTTCTGGTCAAACTAAGTCAAAATCTAGGGTTTGGTCAAACCTAGACTAGTCAACAAGGTCACTTAGACTATTAAGTCAATTCTATGATATACTAACTCATAACTATAGGCCAATATAACTAAGATATCCTAGGATACCATAATACTATATCATATATACATATCAAGGTATATATACCCAATGTCTATAGTCTAAACATATATCCCTTACAAGGACTCTCAAACACATTACATAGTGTAGCATCTCATTAGCCATATACCTATACTCTAATCCATTACCTACTCTATAACTCAACTGTTACCCACCATACTCTAAGAGCATCTCCAACCCTATTGTCTTGTTATATGTTGTCATATGTGGCATTAGGCACAAGACAATGTCTTGTCTAGGTGGCAAGATTATATTGACAAATGACAATGAAGTAAGAAAATCTTCTCCAATGCAAAATGTTTACTTTTTTCAACTTGGAAGATAAAGTATTAAGATATTTACTTCTTTCCCAACTTTCAAGACAACTACATCATTTCTTTCTTTTTCCTAATATTTTTTATTCATAATTGATAACATGGAGAACAAGACATTGTCAAGTGCATTGTCTAGAACTAGACAACCAACTTCACAATGTCTTGTTTAATTTTTGCCACATAAGCTTCACAATTGACTTGACAATTGCATTGGAGAAGAACTTTTGAATAAAATTTTGTCATTCCTATGTGGCAACAACTTTTTTCCAAAGTCACAATAGGGTTGGAGATGCTCTAACTATCTACTTGCATTCACACATTTATAGCAATATGTATAATATACTCACTAACATCTAACCCTCTCTTCCATTTGTTCCTTTAAATCACACATATCTATATAGATAGCCCAAATCTGTAAGGTATACAACCGGTTAGGGTTAGGGTTTACCTGACCGTCACGGCGAGGGGGAGCGACGACGGCGAGGGGGAGCGGCGGTGGAGGTGGCTGCCGGGAAGGAGTAGGAGGAGGAGCGGCGGTGGAGGTGCTCTGGCGAACGGCGGCGGTAGGGGGTCGGGTTCGGCGGGGGCTGCCGGGAAGGAGGAGGAGGAGGAGGAGGAGGAGGAGGTGCTCTGGCGAACGGCGGCGGTAGGGGGTCGGGTTCGGCGGGGGCTGCCGGGAAGGAGGAGGAGGAGGAGGAGGAGGAGGAGGTCGGAGAGGCGGTGGAGGAGGAGGCTGGGCGGTGGAAGAGGGCTGGACGGGGTCGGTGCTCGCGGCGGTCAGTGGGGGTCGCCGAGGGCGCGGTCGGACGGGGGGAGGGGACAGGGGTGCTCGGGGTCGAGAATAATGGGGGGGGGGAAGGAAAATATTGGGGGGGGGGAATGGGGGAAAGTGAAATCGAAACTGACCTATATTCGCACATTAGCGACGTAACATAAGCGCGTCGGTAACCGTCGCAACTTTATTGATATTAACGACGCTATAGTAAAAACGTCGCCAAACGTTGCTAATATCAATGATATTAGCGACGTTCACCGACATATCCGCGACGTGAGTTTTTCAATACGCAAACGTAGTTACTATACGACGCTGAACGTCGCTGAACGTCGCTAGTAGTGACGTCTTGCGACGTCATAAGAAAACGTCGGTAAATTATTTTTTATCTGCGATGTTTTCGGAAAACGTCGCAAATTACGTCGGTAATATGACTTATTTTGGTAGTGTCGGATCCCCACAACACTCAGAGATAAGAACAATGATTACAAGGCTACGAAGAGCGAGAACGACGAGTAGAGATTACCCGAAACACGATCTCCTTCGAAAACGACCTTCAATCCTCCGTCTTCTTCTCCGAAGTTGCAATGGCACTCTTGCCTCCTTCTCTCCAAAAGTTGTGTACGTTGCGATAATGAGTTAGGGTTGAGAAAACTCAATATATCTCCCTAATCCCGCAACCAACCTGGACCGTTGGATTAGATCCAATGTTGAAAACTCATCCAGAAATCCGCTTCAGCCCCCGACGACACAGAGTTCGGCCAGAACTCTGTGTGGGGCAACCAGCACCTACTGGCCAAACCCTGGAACGGCCAGACCGAGTTCGGCCCGAACTCACCATGGGACCGAGTTCGGCCCGAACTCGGATCCCCTGCTTCCAGCAGCTCCAGCAGCAGCAGCAGCAACTCCGTCGCCTACTTCCCGAGCTTCTCCGACATCGGACGACGCTCGCACTCCGGGGTCTTCTCCACATAGGTTGGGAACCCTCCCACTCCAACAAATATATGGATGGTGTATTATAGTCCAAGCTCCTCTAACTCTATTTCTTAATCGTAGTCCTTTCTAGTTATCTGAATTCAGTTGTTCTACTTTTATTGCCTGCCCCTACTAAATATCCTTCTAGGATTCAAAGCCATAACCTAGTTCTCGTCGTATATTTATTCCTGTCCTATCCATCCTTCTTTGACCAATGATTTGATCAATCTTTCTATTTTTAAAAAATTTTTGATATGTTCATCTAATGATTTATATTTTCTTGTTTTGATATTTCCTGAAGCTTTTCATGTATATGCTAAATATTTTTAATTCGAGGACGAATTTATTTCTAAGGTGGGTAGATTTTCAACCCTCGTTTTCGAAATTTCAAATTGTTTATTTATTTTACTTATTTTAAATATTTTAAATGAGAGGATAAATTTTGTATTTGAAATTGTACGAAGGAAATCATATATTTTGGAATGACAAAAATTTGTTGTTCAAATATATTTCCAAAATTGAGTTTTTGGTTTATGAAAATCTTTTGTGAATAAATAATAGTTTGAATTATTATGATAATCCCAGTATTAGAACTTAATTTGATTTAGTTTTGGATTATGGATTATTTTGAGCAATAAAAACTATACATATACTATTTTATACTATTTTCGATAAGATTGTATTTATAAAAATATATTTGTAGATTATTGATTTATTGAATATCATTTTAAACTATTAATTTAATTGAAATTTGATCTATCTTGGTTGCCTTAAATTAATAAAATTATTGATTATAGTTTTTAACAAATAAAATTTATTATATATTATTTGTAATTATGGAAAGATTTGATCACTTTATATGGGATGGATTTAAATCTCTAGAGAGATTAATCCATACTATTCCTAACTCTCATGGGATCAAATTTGATTTAGATTTGATAAAAAAAAAAATCTGTGGAAGGATTGATTGTAGATTCTAATCCCTCCTTAATTTGGAAACCCTTCACCCTATATAAAGGGGTAATCTCCTTGGGTTCTCGGCAAACCACACAAGTGTCATCTACAATTTTTATTGTGCATGCACCGTGTCCATGTCCATACTCCATTCCATTATTATTTTTTATTACAATTACATTTTTTGTGTCCGGCAATCCAGGACCACCTCCCTAGGTGTCGACATAGCCCCATCCCTCTGTCGAATCCCAGTTCGTAGTCATCATATCATCCTTACCTCTGTGCCGCGACCCCAGTTCCGAACCCGATGACCACCAACATCATCACTATCTCAACTGCTCCAAACACTGTCAAAGACCCATCGGCCAAACCCCCATCAACACCACCACCGTACACCCTCCGACCATCATCATTGGAGTACGCCACCCACAACCAGCCATACGATCACTGGCGGCTACTAACCTCGTCCGGTTTTCGATCGGGGCCAGTCGACCTCGGTCACCACAAAATTCCCTTCACTCTACCACAACCTACCTCCAGTCTCCATCAACGCCGAGCCGACTGTCGCCTGGAGATGACGGATTCCGCTCAGATCTTTTCCGCCGTTGGTGACCGGATCCCTCTCGTTCTTCTGCCACCGACCCTCTCTGTTGACCGCAGCCGCGATGGGCGCTGCACGCGTGCACCACTTCCGTAGGAGCTCATCCCACCCCGTCTCCACGTGCCAGTCACCACCGTCGCGGACCCCTCCGCCTTGCCGCACGCAGCCGACCGTCGTGCCGCGTCGTCCTCGCCCTCAATCTCTTCCAGTCGACCGTGCCGAGCCCGATCTCTCATCGACCTTCCCTTTTTCGTTCCCCCTCTCACCAATCTCACCCCCTCTCTCCCGATGACCTTTCTCTCCCGGCTCTCGACCCTACCATCTCTCGAGCTTCACCTCCCTCTGTCTCTCGCTCTCGAGGCTCCCCTCTCTCTCTCTCTCTCTCTCGATCTAAACTCTTTATCACTCCCTTTCTAATTTCTTACCCTTCTTTCCTTTCCTCTCTCTCTCTCTCTCTCTTTATATAACCGGGAAGGAGGAAGGACTCCAACATGTCCCTAATTCCCCTCTTCAAACCCTTCTGTCACAATCAAATACTCTCTCTTTAACTTTACTTTGCTTTTGTTTTTTTTGTTTTTTTTGTTTTTTTCTATTGGTTTTATGTTATTGTCCAGTCTCGAGAAATCAGAGAAAGAAGATGGAGTAACAACATATTTTATTAATTTTATAATTTTTGTCTATACATCTATTACTATTATTGTAAATTGTTGATAATGTTTATTGGTAGAGTATAGTAACTGATAACAGTATAGATATATTATATACTTTGGAAAAGTATAGTAGAATTTTCCAATTTATATGGTTGTATTATTCTATTGGTATTCTAAATTATGATTCTTGACTTAGGAAAAATATTGTTATAATATTTTTAGCTATTTTCAAACATAGATTTTTGGCCTAAAACTATAGTTTGACGAAGTTTATGTCTTAGCCCTAAATTGATTTTCTGGATTTACAAAGTATTTATCTTATAATTTTAAAATATAGTTTTCTATTATCATAAATATTTTCTAAAGTATTTATATAATTATATATACAAAATATCTAGCTTATCAATCTTGACCACAACTATTCCAATTGTTTCCTATCTTCTTGCTTTCCTATATCGTCCCTAGCTAAATTGACTATTCTGGACTCAATGACATGGTCCATGCCATCATCTAAAATCATCTTGCATAGTTTTGACTTCTGAGACTATTTTTGTGCCGACAAGATCATATCACGCCACTCAACTCCAAATCTAACCGAGGCAAGTACTTGTTGATGCTTTCATGTTTATTTACTTTATATTTCACTAATATATGATATTCTCGTGTCTTGACTGTTTACACACACGAGAATTGAGTGATTGACTAATGTCCATATTTTCTATTGTTATCATGATCGTTATCGTGATAGTGTCTACATGATTGTGAGGTATAGATATTGGAGGAGTACAATTACTAGGCACATGGACAAAGCCCGATTGTATTGTTGGCAACTCTCCCGTTTACGGGGGCGGGCCTTATAACCTCATCGTTCGTCCAAGTCATCTATGTGTAGGAATGTTGTACTTCTCACGACACGTACACTAATATTGTTCACAAGAGTTTCATTATCTTTCCATGCCTACTACTTCCCTATTTAGTTATCATAGTGCATGTTTCCTTGTTCATATTGTTCATGTCTCCATTGATCATTGTTTCCATATTTAGCGTTATATTACTTTATATTGTATTTGTATTGTGTTGGCTAGACTTGTACTTGCTCCCATCCTAACAGGATATATTTTTTCTAGTTGACAGATTCATGATGATTATTCTTGATGACTTGCTCTCTTGCTTTGGGTTCCTTCAGGTGGAGTTAGAGGTATCTTGGAGGCAGCCATAGAGTTTAGTTAGAATAGTTAGTTTCTGAATTTAATGTTTAGCGGGTTGTTCCCGAATACAATTTGAATGTATTGTTAGATTGTAATTGAAATAATTATTGTGAATGAGCAAAATAGATTGTATTTCGAATTTATATGGAGGTATAGACAGCGTACTACCGCCGATGCTGCGACGTAGGCTGGACTTGGCCACATACTTGTATCCCGAAAAGCGGGAGTGGGTCATGACAGAATAGGAAAGGGTTGTGCCTGTTTTGTGGGCCAGCTACACACCTGATGCGATATTGTCCTAGTGCACCGCTCCTAGCCGAAGTCCCGTCTCAAGGAGGGAGTTCCAGTTACTAGACCCAGTTGGAGGTGCGTAATTAACCTAGATTCCAGAATGTCTTTTGAGGTGAGTTGATGATGCATGAATAGATTGCAGCCCTTATATGTATGATGTAACCTAGTACTAATTAGACAAGCTGATAATTAGGTTTGATAACGAGAAGGCCAATGCTACAGGTTGTGGGTTAGCATGTTATTTTGTTTTAATCCTTCCTTCCTTTATTGAGTGTGTTTCTTTAGTACCTTACGAATTACCTTGTGCTATTATGGTTAGTGTAGTTAGTTGAGACCTCTAATTGAGATTTCGTATCATGACGGGCCATAACCATGCGTGTTGTTCCTTTAATAGAATTTTATGGTTTATATAAGGCTTTCTTGGACCATGATTGTTGGGGGCATAACCATAAGAAGAGTACAACTAACTTAAATTTTGAGGACGAAATTTTTCTAAGGAGGGTAGACTTGTCACTACCATATTCTAGAAATAGGAATATTTTAGACTTTTGTATTTCATATACATTTATATCTTTTTAATTAAATAATTGTACAAGCGACATATTATATGATAACTATAGTGCTATTTTAATTAGATGAACTATATGTTTAGTCATGACCCTAGTAGACCTAACTAAAGAGATTAGACAATCACCAAACCCATTTCATTAAGTTTAGTTAGTCCCTAGTTAGACTAGCAAGTTTAATTAGAAATTTAGGCTAAACATCTAATTAGGAGATATTACATTTTCCTAAATTTGTCATGACATGAAAGAGGGACTTCATAGACATTACTCCCTAACCCAGACCCTAACCTAGACCTAGTTGTGGCCGGCCAACACTAACCCTTGGCTACAAGAAGAATAACTTCTTCTTCCTCATCATCTCATTCCAAAACCTAACCTTAGTTTAGAGGCTTCTTCCCCAATTGTTTCTACTACCAAATCTTCTCCAAATTTGCCTAAATTAATTCCATTTTCTTCCCCTTAGAGAGTAGAGGACTCTAGAAGCAAGACATTGGAGGTTGGAGCACTTGGAGCTTGAGGACTTCTAGATCTTGGAGCCATTTTCATTGAAAATCTATCTCCTAATAGGTATATGCATTCTAAACCCTCTAAGTTGCATTAGTTAGTGTAGAAGCATCAATTAGGAACCCTCATGCATTAGGACAACCATGAAAAGGAGTTTTGACTCTTCTTTCCCTCATTTGGAGACTTTTCCTTTGTATTTTGACCCATTTTGGGGAAAATCTGAGAATGACATATCTAGGGTTTGTAAATAGGTTTGTTAGGTCCTAATTGTGATTTAGAATATGTGGGTATGCTTAAGGTCAAGTTTGATCCATTTGGAGTGCGTATCATGGGTGTATCACAACGTGTACCGATACGCACGCCAAGTGTTTGACAAAATGACCAAAAGAACACCCAACGGCTTAAATTCAGTTTTGACACTTGTATTTAGATGTATATTGCTATCGATTATCATTTGTATAATTATTTAGTGGTTATATATGGGTATTGTATGATTTTGTATAGTAGGGGACATATAGGCTGTTTTAGAGATTGATATGTGGACTGTTGGACTGTCGACTGATTTATAATGTATGCATCATATAATACTGTGTGTGTATATCAGTTATAGGAAGGAATATATATATATATATATATATATATATATATATATATATATATATATTATATATATATATATATATATATAAGGGAGGACAGGGGGGCTCTGGTGGACGAGCGTTGGCTCTCCCCCCTCTGCACGGCGCCGCCCCCGCCAGCCTTGCGGCCGGGTGGCTCTGGTGCCCGAGCGGCCTCCTTGGCCTGGAAAGCGTCGCCGGGCATTTTCTTCCCCCTCGGCGGCTGTCCCTTCGCTTTTCCTCCCCCGCGCCACCCTGGCTGGCCGGGTTTCCCCTGGCCGGGCGGCCCCCAGTCGGGCGGTCTCTCGCAGCGCGGCCTTTCCCATCCCCTCCCCCCCCCGTCGCAACCGCCCCCGGCGGCGCCACCGGTCGAGGCGCAAGGCGGCTGGCCCTCCATCGTCACCGGTGGTTCCCCTTGTCGTTCCTCCTTCCCCCACCCTTGGCCCTCCGCCAGGTCATCGCCGAGCCTCACCGGCCAGCCTCTCCCCGGAGTTTCCCCCTCTTGCAGCAACCGCTCTCGTGGCCGCCGGCGTCCCCGCCACTCGCCGACCCTCGTGCCGCGCCTCCCCCAGCGGTGACGCCCCCACCCGTGTTTCCCACGCTTCTGTGGCCGAAACCCTCTTTCCCTCCGGCTGTCGGCGGCTCTTCGGCGTCTGCCTCCGCCCGCCCCTCCCCGCCGGCTCTCCCTCTGCCGCCCGAGGCCCCCCCTCATGGGCGGCGGTGGCCGCGTCGCAGCCCTCCGTGCTGTGGCCCCAGGCGTCTTTCTCCTCCGCCCAGACGTCCTCCTCGACGTCGATCGGCGGACCTGCGGCGAGTTTCTCTGCCGCCATCGCGCGGTGGCCTTCGGTGAGCTCTACCGCTTCGACGTCCTCCTCGGCGACTGCGGCGTGTCTCTCCCCCCTCACTGGCGCCCTCCTCGTTTCCGGCGTCGTCGTCCTCGCCGTCCGTCCACCGTTACGCGCTCCGGAGCCTCTCCTAGGGGGCCAGCGGTCGTGCCCCCCCTCTTTCCTCCTCCTCTTAGCCCGGCGTCCGTCCTCCTCCCCCCGGGCCTCCTCCTCCGCCCCCCGGTGTTGACCTCCCCCCCAATGGCGGCATGCACCCTCGCCGCTGTCCGCCCCAGGAGTTGGCCGTCCCGCGCCACCTCCTCCGCCTCTCCCCCCTCCCCCTCCCGGGCTTCCTCCTCCGCCCCCGGAGTTGACCCCCCCACGGCGGCCAGCTTTCCTTTCCGCTGCCGGAGCCCTCTCGTTCGTTGTCGGAGGTCCCCGCCGGAATGAGATCGGCACCCCCCCTCCCCCTCCCTCTGCGGTCGGGCCACCCCCCTCCGCCTCCGGCCTCCTTCGCCGGAGACCCGGACCCCCTACACCGCCTCCTCCCAGGGCTGCGCCGCCTCCTCCCCGGGCTGCGCGACCGACTCGTGCCGTGCGCCCCCTCGGGCCGCGCGCCTCGTGCAGTGGGTCGTTGACCCCTACCTCGGGCCCCCCGCTCCCCTTGGACAACGCGCCCACCTAACCCCCTTGGGCCTCGCGTCATCGGGTCACGCGTCTGGCCTAATCCCCCCCCCGGCGGATTTAAAATTTGAATGTTCTTTCAAATTTTGAATTCCACAAAAAAAAAAAAATAATAAAAAAAAAAAAAAAATCTGGCAGTGTGCCACCCCCCTAGGGCCGAGCGTCCACACCCGCTCATTTCTATCATTTTCTAATCCCTCTAAGTTTACAAATTTCGAAATTTTTCGAAATTTTAAAATTTACGTTTATGTATTTTCTACTTTGCCTTCCAGGGCTTTTTTGTGTGTTTTGGACCCTGGCACCTGTACTGCTCGTTTCGAGCCACTTTTATTATTCAATCAAATGCTGTTTGGTTAAAAAAAAATATATATATATATATAAGGGGGAATGTTCCAGTTATATATATCTATAGTTGTATCAGTCATAGTTTATGGTATCAGTCATATAGTTATATAATTTATATGTATCAGTAACAGATTCATGCATCAATTAGATAGTTAAGAGGTTACCAGTGTATTAATAAGAAGAGGAAAGTCTCTATGACAGTGTGTGAGGGAAGGCTCGGATTTAGCTATGCAGTAGCAGCCATGGAGTACGAAAGGAACTGATATGTTAAGGGGCCACCCATATATCAGTGGTATAGTGAAGGGGGCATATTGCATCAGTCTATAGAGGAACTAATATATTCAATGTTTTAGTCATATAATTATATATAGTATCAGTCTTAAGTCAGTCATATAGGCATCAGTCACATATTAATATATATTGTATCAACCCTACATTTGAGATATTATATCAGCTATACTTGGAACATGTATCAGTCCGTACCCACCTTGTATCAGTGTATAGGTGAGGACCTGCATCAGTTATAGGTCTATATGTGTATCAATGGTATATAGTAAGGGGGACACGGGTTAGCTAAGCAATATAGCATAACATGTAAAAGAGGAAAAACATTAGGAGCAGTAATAGTAGCAACAACTTGTTGTTAATAGCAACAAGTGGAGGGCATAAGGGGCTCAGGTATCGTAGTGCTTGTTTAGTGACTGTGTGGAGGGAGACTGACATTTGATTGAATGTGTATGTAGAGAGTAACTATATATGTATTAGTCATATAGCATGTAGGTATCAGTTTAGATATAGGTTGGCCCATATATGTATCAATCTTGTGGAATATATATATATATATATATATATATATATATATATATATATATATATATATATATATATATATTTATATTTATATATTTATATATTTATATATTTATACATATTTATTTATTTATTTATTTAGTTTACATATATCAGTGTTATATATATATATATATATATATATATATATATATATATATATATATATATATATATATATGCTGGAATTTTTTCCCATGGTCTTCCCCCTTGCTCCCGAGCGTCTGCTCCCCTTCTCGCGGCCGGCCTAGGCCGGTCGCCCCCTTCCCTCTCCTCCCCTCCGCGTGAGTCCCTCCGTTCTTCTCCGTTTTGCCTCCCCGATGCCGCCCCCTTGGCCCCCTGAAGTGCTAGATCTGAGCCGCCAGTTCATCCCCGCCGCCCTCCACCATCACTCCCTTCATCCCCCCCTTCAGTCCACCCCATCTTAGCCCGCATCCCCTTCCTCCGCTCCTCCTGGAGCTTCTGTTCAGGAGCCATGGGGTGGAGCCCCGTCCTTCCCGCTGAGCTCGTTGGCCATTTACCCGCCTCTCAGCGCTCCGGAGCTCGGCTCCGCTGGGGCAGGCGCCGCCAGCCTACTGTCTCAGCCTCCCCTGTTCCCGTCCTCTCTAGTCTTTCGAATCCCTTATTCCCCCTCGGGAGTAGCGCTCCCCAGCAGGGCTTGCCTCTGGCCCTCCGCGTCTGGGATCCTCGAGATTCCCCTCGGGCGCGCTCTCCGAGTCTCCTCTCTCACTTGCGCGGAGACCTCTCCCTCTCTTGCGCAAGCTGAGCTCTCCTCTTCTTTTGCGCATCTCCAGACTATCATGTCCTCCCTTGCGGAGCATCAGCTATGGATTGCGCAGACCCTTGGAGGCAGCCTCTCCTTTGCGCAGCATTCTAGCGCAATCCACCCCCCTTTCCCCGCTCCTTCAAGCGCAACCCACCCACCTCCGTCACACTCCTGTGCCTTCCCGCCCCCCCATTGGCGCCATCCGTCCACCTCCCTCCCGCCACCCCTCTCCCCCCCGTATCGATCCCCCTCCTTTCCATCCTCCTTTGCGCACCCCTCCCTCTGCGCTGTCATCCCACCTTCTTCAGCCGTTGCCCCGGCCATCCAGGCTCCCCCCTCCCCCCTGGACTCGTCGCCCTCCGCGGCTCGTCTCCGGCGCTTCCCTCTCCCCCCGTCTCCTTATCCGCCTTTGTCCCAGCTCCCCCCCACCCGACGGCGCCCAACGCTTCAGTGCCCCCGCCGTCCTTCCCCGAGCCAGTCCCCCCGGCTCCCGACCTCCTCCCGCGGCCTCCCAGGCCTCCTCCTCTGGGAGGTCGTCCCCCACCCCCCCGCCTCCTCGCCAGGGAGGCCCGTCTCTGCTCTCTCAACCCCCCTCCCAGGCCCCGGGCTTTTCCCTCCTCTGAGCGGCCCTCCGCTCTCCCGCTCCGTCCCATCGGGCCCCGCTCCTTCCGGTCCGTCTCCTTCCTCCTACGCCGCCATGCTTCGGCCGGACCTCTCCCCCTCGAAAGGCACTATCTTCTCGGACGTGCAGCTATCGGACTTTGAGTATTCTCTCGAGTCCTCCTCCCCCGTCATCCCTTTCTCCGACATGGATCTGACGTCGCTGTCAGCAGCATTCCCCCACACTTTCATCCTGAAATTTTCTACCGGGTGTCCCAAATTTCCCAGGGTGCAGGAAGCGATCGCCAAATGGAATCTCTCGTCTGACTACCGAGTGGCCCTCCTCGACCCCAAACATATTCTCCTACATCTTTCCTCAGATCGCGATCACAGGACTGTGTGGTCTAAGGGAACCTGCAAGATCGGCACCCACCAGATGAAGATTATCAAGTGGTCCCCAGATTTCAACACCAAAGAAGATTCACCTACGGTGGCAGCTTGGGTTACTCTCCCCAACCTTCCTCTCATCTGCTTTGTCCCTGCTGCGCTGATGCGCATCGCCAACTCTTTCGGGACGTACGTGGCGTCAGCGCCCGAGACCAGTAACCTCACCAAAGTCCACTACGCCAAAATCTGTGTTGAACTAGATCTCTCCTCAGAACTACCCAACTTCATCACTATCGAGCTGGGCAACCACACCCACACCCAACAAGTCCTCTACGACAACCACATTTTGTACTGCAACCACTGCCACCTTAGAGGACACCTTCCTAAGCACTGTCATCGCCTGCACCCGGAGCTGAAAAAGAAGCACTCCAGAACAGACAGCGACCTCTCGGAGGGAAAGCACCCTAAGTCGCCCATTCTTCCTCTCCCGAATTCTCACATTCGATTTGATTCCAGCAACGGAGAGCCAGCATCCAGTGAACCACCGAGCAGGGCCCTGATCCCTTTCATCCCCCAAAACATAGAGGTCTCCAACCAATTCGCCATCCTCGACTCTGAGGACACGGAGTCCGGAAACCCTCTAGAATGATCCAGCACCCCCGAGCCACTGTCCTCCTCCCCCACCTCCTCGCGAGCGGAGGCCGCCAACTGTCACGACCCGCACCCTATATAGGGGCACGAGAAGTGGGTACGTCCAGCCTATGCCGCAGTGTCGGCGGTAGAACGCTGTCCTAGGTCAATCATCTAACAATATAAAAGTACCTGTACAGTTTATACTCTCCGAATGGAGGTAACAAACAGAATACAATCTCAATCACATCTAGGTAGAAGAATGAAAGATAGATAGATAGACAGTAACTCAAAGAGAACAGTAGAATAGATGAAATAAGTCTAAGTATCTAGGATACATAACATCCAGAATGTCAACTCATAATACAATAAGTCTAAGAGTCTATATATCTCAACATCTCAAAATACAACTCAGAATGTGAGACAAAAAGATAATATGAAAAAGACTGTCTAGCTAAGCTAGCCTAGACTACTGGGGCAACATCCTCGGCTGCAGGTGGATCCTGCTGAGGGTCCACAACATAAGTATCATCTAGTTCTGCTCCATAATAGGTAGACACCAGGGCCTCATCCTCATCCTCTGTAATATTTTCAACAGGTCCAGTCAGGACAGGAACGAGCACAATACATCTCACGCAGTTCATATCAGGTTAGGAAATACGATACAGGCAATAGAGTAAGATACAGAAAATGCTGAAAGGAAATATACGTTGTAAAAGAGATAGCTTGTAAAGGAAATATCTACTGTATATAGAGAACTGTAAGTGGCTAGTGATGTAGAGTACAAGATAAGCATGTGAATGGCTAGAATTTATACATGATTACACTACTGAGTTGTACATGATTATACTACTTTGGAATTATTCACATGTCTACTTCTACTCCCCCGTTTCCCCAATCAATACACAAGGATCTAGACAAGTTACGTTATTATACATGATTACTTCATATGAGGCTCATAAATGAGTATACGTGAAGTTATACATGAGGGCTCAGTGAACATGAGAGTACATGATCACATGAGTATACATACATGATGGAAGCACAGGAGTACATGATGAAAGTGAAACACACATAACATGAAGTACCCGATGCTTCCGAGGGGGATAACATCTCATGTAAAGATCCATATAGTACCAATCCGTGTTACCAACGTGACAGCATCAAGTAAAGTAATCTAGAGCGAGAAGTAAAGCCTGAACAAGTATGAAACGGTCAGATAATGTACTCGCCTGATAACTGAATGTCTGAAGAGGATATACTGCCTGAGGAGAGGTGTCTGGCTCCTAATCAGAGCAATTCAAGTCATAATGTATCCACAATGGTAAAAATAAAGTATACAATGCATACTACATGATTCTAGGTCAATCTGGTCAAAAGTCAACTCTTGGTCAACTCAACAGTCAAACTAGGTCACAAGAAGTCATACTAGGTCACAAGAAGTCATACTAGGTCAATTAGAGTCAAATAAGGTCAAACAAGTCAAGGTTAGTCAAATCTAGGTTAAAGTCAACTCTTGGTCAACATTCTAATCAAACTAGTCAAATACTAGTCAACATGATCAATCTGGGTCAAGTCTATGTCAAACTTAGACCAACTAAGGTATTGGTCAAACAAAGACTAGTCAGTAAGGTAATTAGGTCAAACAAGGACTAGTCAATAAGGTAATTGGGTCAAACATGGTCAGACTAGTTAAATAGTCATTTTTAGGTCAATTAGGTCATGGTTTGACCAATAGTTGACTTTAGTCAACCATGGTCAACATTTTGGTCAACCTAGGTCTAGTAGGCCTAATGGTCTATCCTAACTCATTGGCCATAGACCATAGGCTAGTAACTAGGTTCCATAGGCTAATACCATATAGGTATCTACCTTATACAATATATATATGACTTACATACATATATATATATAATATACTACTTAGGCCTATAGGCTATGTGTCATAGGTTTCTATATAAACCTATATCTAGAAGGTCATTTATATATATACATATACATATATATATATATATTTTTTTTTATATATATATATATATATATATATAGATATACAAAAGTCTATCTACTACATATATATCAATATATGTATACCCTATATATATAATACCAATCATTCTCACATATATACATAATATATATACATATATAAATAGCTAACATATATACATTTTCATATATATATATATATATATATATATATATATATATATATATATATATATATATATATATATATATATAAGCCCATAAATGTATACCCTCAACTATATATATACCAATATATATAGTTGTATATAATATAACATATATATATATATATATATATATATATATATATATATATATATATATATATATATATATATATAACATATATATATATATATATATATAGAGGGAAATAGAGAAAGAGATGTGAGAGAGTGAAAGAGAGAATTAGAGAGAGAGTGAAGGAGAAAACAGTGAGAGAGAGGGACTTAGATGACACAGGAAAGGGGGGAGGGGTGTTCCAGTTTTCCTGGAACAGGAAATTGGCTCCCCACACACACACACAAAACACCCACAAACCTACATATATACATACATGTATATACACATGTGTATACATGTATACATCCTAAAATCTCACCTACACACTCACATACACATATACTATCTATACATATACTGAAATACACATATACATGCATAAATCATAATAAAAATCGATTTGAAATTCATTTTGAAAAACTGGAAAAAACCCCAAAATCTGGAAATAATAGCACTTTGTATTCGAAAACAGGTAAACCCAAATACGCACACAAAACCGAGCTAAGGCTCGAACCTAAAGGTTGGTAAGTGATGCCCCAAGTGTCCTCTAGTGTCTAGGGGGCCTGACACGACACCACGACACGAAATAATGTGTCCAATCACTCAAAAACCCAATCGGGTAAATCCTGATACGCACACGCGTACACAGCGTCGTGCACGCATTCCTCATGCTCGTGGACACACCATGAGACACGACACGTCTCGTGGTCATGCACACGTGTAGCCCACACATAGGGCTACACGATCCACACACTGACACGCGTCCACGACACTCCTGGACACGATACGAAACCCGTATCAGTCGTGAAAAACGCGACTGATACACACGTTCAGACCGCGTCGTGCACGCGGTTGCACGTCTCGTGCTCGTGACACAGGATACGACACATCTCGTGGTCGTGTCCTCGTGTTCGCCACTTGAAGGGCTACACGCTCGTGTCACCACGAGGTGTCCTCGACTCGTGTCCACGTGACACGAAGGCCGTGTCTAAGTCGAATTTTCGACTGAAACGCGCGCGTGCACAGCAGTGCGTGTCCAGTGCGAGTGAGATTTCTCACTCGACACGACACGAGAAGTTGTGAGATTTTGGGGGCATGTTCGCAGACATTGCCCCTCGTGTCCACCAATTTTGGCGTGTCCACGTGCTCTGTGCAGTGAGCACGAAGGTTGTGGTAGCAGGGCATGCACGCGTGTGCTCGTGCAGTGGGTTCGTGTCCATTTTGGACACGGACACAGCACGAAAACGTGCTCAGTCCACTTGGGTTGTAACCTACAAGTCTAGGGCTACACAAAAATGTAATTTGTTTTGGAAAAACACAAAAACCAATCCTTTGTGGCATTTCATCAAACAAGGGTTTATAGCCTAGGATACGTGTCCGATACGGACACCAAACCAACTCTAATTTTCACCAAACTTGACCCACAGTTATGGTAGTCCTATATGCATGCATTTATGAAGAAAAATTAGAATATTAACTAGGTTTGAGGGCATTTACCTATTTGTGCAATTCCAAGGAAAAATCAATAAAGAGGGGGTGTGTGTCCTTCAACTTGGTGATGTCCAAAGCTCATAAATCCTTGCTAGCAAGCCCTAACTAGTATCCTCTAGTGTAGGGGAGTCCAATGCAAAAGACTAGACCCAATTTGGATCAAAAATGATCAAGTTATGGTTTTGTGAGGGAATGGAAATTTCTAGGTTTTTAATTCATGTAAAATGATCATGAATGAGTGTGATGGGGTTATATAGGAAGGAGGGTAGTGTTTGGCTGTCATGGGGGTAGGGGAGAGTGTCCTACCACCTTGCAAACTTAGCCCCTAAGTTTTTGACTAAGGGGTTAGATATTTAGGTTCTAAAATATCTAAAAAGTGAAATATCTAGATATTTATCTAACTAGATATTTATACATAAATCTAATATCTAACATTAGTCTTCTAGGTTAGTTGCTAACCCTAGATTAGGCTAAACTAGGTTAGGGACTAACATGACACTAATCAATAATTAGACAATAATAAAAACACATAAATACAAATAATTCCAAATAAATCCTAGAAAATTACCAAAATACCCTTTAGGCTAAAAAGCCCTAATTTGATGTTCTAAACCTATGGCTAGGCTCACATGATCATGGTTAGTCTCTAGGTTATGGAATCTCTAGGGTTTACACTAGGGTTATACTAGTAAAGTCACAAAGTCGTAAGTCGTGACTTAGAAAATAGTTTTAAATAACTAAAAATTACCAAAAATCATATCATGTCTAAAATACCATTAATAAATAATAAAAAATAATAAATTTTCAAAAATACCCTAATTTCAGAAAATTGGGTGTTACAAGTCTACCCTCCTTAAAATAATTTCGTCCTCGAAATTTAGATGGTCGTACTCCTCCCAGGTCAAACCTTCAATAATCAGGGTCGAAGCTCCTACCTAGCAACATACAAGGTCAACAAGCAAAATATGGGTAGTAGACCTATACTGGGTCATGTCCAAAAATTGGCTGGCAGTTTTAGGTCATAAGGTGCCCTTAATCCAAATCGAAATCAAAAGTAACTCTATGGGGTAAATCAGGGTGGAGTCTCGGGTCAGGAAAATCGTACTAAGCAAATGAAGCACACGATGGTATGCCTGAGTGGGACACTAAGGTCATGGGTGTAGAGTGTCATGTATGCGAAGTCAGTTTTGAGAAAACAACTAGTCTTGTGCTCCTAACTTAAAAGTCGCGGTAATGTGCCTACGATGATCATAATTTAGAGTGGGAAAAGTCTATGTTACCTAAATTGAACCAGAAATTATGATGCAATAGTGGTACCAAGGGGATAGGTTAAATGGGACAGTCTGTGGTCTCATCTAGGTGCACTAGTCATTCTAGATCAAGACTGTCCTATGGTATCAAAACGTACAAGCAATCTAGGGTGTCCTAATTGGGAAGGTAAGGGAACAACAATCATCAAGGCTATAGGGCCGTCTACCATCCTATATAAAAATTTGTCATTAACAAGTAAGTGAGAAATCATTAAAAGTTACTATTCCATAAAGTGGTAAAAGAAAATTGAAAATTTAGGCACAAACAATCACAAATAGATTTTAGTCTTGACACGATCTAAGTTGATCAATTTCAGGATAAATCGAGATTTGGACAAGGTAGAAAATCAATAAAATCAAGTATGAGCACGAGCATCCAATGATGAAGATCCAGGTCATGATTAAATTTAATTCAACTGGATACGAATACGAGGTTCATAGGCGATAAAATAATTCCAAGGAGAATTGTCAAGGCTGTTGCGGATAAGATTCTAGGGCAAGTTTAACTATGTCTCCATCCACGTAGATTAATATATGAAAAGCGAACCAAAACGCAATAGGTTGATCAGATCATCATGCGCCGGTTCTGATTAGATAATATGTTAGTGGGTGTACACCCAATAAAATATATCATGATCAAGCTCGAAAAGGATAAGCTTGTAAAACTAAGGATAAATTTATAGCATAAGATATAAGTAAGGGTGGAAATGATGAAAGAAGATACATAGTCCAAGATCCTTAACCAATCGGGTCAAGCATTCAAGGTAAGGTACAAGGTTAAGTATTCAAGGATTCAAGCAGAACACCATCACATGCCAGGTCGAAAGAATTAAGCCAAGGTGGATCTCTAATTGAAATAAGAATTAATTTAGTATCATGGTAGAGGTTATAGTTTAGCCATTTGACCAGAAAATCATATCAAGAAAATAGAGTACAAGGAGACGGGTTTTAGTGGGACATGGAATACCTAGATGAAGGTAGGCTAGTCTTGGTCTTACATGTGAAATTTGTTGGGAGGTAACAGCTAGTATTATACTCTGAATATCTAAGTCACGGTAAAGGACGTCCAATGATCTAGAACAGAAAGTGGGAGTTCAAGACGTGATAATTGATGCAAAAATTAAAGAAGATCAAATTAACCCATGGAATAAAATTAATTAGGAATCTAGTAAATAATTTAGGAACACAGTCCTAGGGATAGATAGGCTACTAGATGAATATAGTTAGGGTTCGATAAATCAAAGGTTAAGGTTAGAAGGTCTCAATAAGGTCTCGATTTAAGGAAATGTCGAGTAAGTCAGGTTTAGGATACAGTCACATAGTTTGGTAGAAAGAGTTTAAGCAAGATGCAGAAAATAGAGGGGACAGTTCATTTCAAGGGAAAGCAATTATCAAGAGAATTAGATGGCAAGAAACAGATAAGAGTTTTCTCATAAATGTGATTGAGTACCTTAAAATAAAATATATTAATCTAACACAAAGAAATTAAAATCAACAACTACAAAAATTTCAAAATCATCTACTAACACCAGGATTCAAAGTTCTATAGTGAATCCTCCAAAATCAAATTCAATCAAGGAAAAAGGAGTTTAAATCGTAATTCAAATGAGATTCTCAAGGGTCATCCCAAGAATCTCTCAAGATATCCTAACAATGATTGAGTATCCTCTCTTACTAAGCTTATTCCTCAAATCCTATCGCAGGCTGTAGTGATACTCTAGTTCGAATATTACTACATAAACTCGACCTGCATGTGCCACCACTAAAAATGTGTCACGACCCGTACCCTGTATAGGGGCACGAGAAGTGGATACGTCCAGCCTATGCCGCAGTGTCGGCGGTAGAACGCTGTCCTAGGTCAATCATCTAACAATATAAAAGTACCTATACAGTTTATACTCTCCGAATGGAGGTGACAAACAGAATACAATCTCAATCACATCTAGGTAGAAGAATGAAAGATAGATAGATAGACAGTAACTCAAAGAGAATAGTAGAATAGATGAAATAAGTCTAAGTGTCTAGGATACATAACATCCAGAATGTCAACTCATAATACAATAAGTCTAAGAGTCTATATATCTCAACATCTCAAAATACAACTCAGAATGTGAGACAAAAAGATAATATGAAAAAGACTGTCTAGCTAAGCTAGCCTAGACTACTGGGGCAACATCCTCGGCTGCAGGTGGATCCTGCTGAGGGTCCACAACATAAGTATCATCTAGTCCTGCTCCATAATAGGTAGACACCAGGGCCTCATCCTCATCCTCTGTAATATTTTCAACAGGTCCAGTCAGGACAGGAACGAGCACAATACATCTCACGCAGTTCATATCAGGTTAGGAAATACGATACAAGCAATAGAGTAAGATACATAAAATACTGAAAGGAAATATACGCTGTAAAAAAGATAGCTTGTAAAGGAAATATCTACTGTATATAGAGAACTGTAAGTGGCTAGTGATGTAGAGTACAAGATAAGCATATGAATGGCTAGAATTTATACATGATTACACTACTGAGTTTGTACATGATTACACTACTTTGGAATTATTCACATGTCTACTTCTACTCTCCCGTTTCCCCAATCAATACACAAAGATCTAGACAAGTTACGTTATTATACATGATTACTTCACATGAGGCTCATAAATGAGTATACGTGAAGTTATACTTGAGGGCTCAGTGAACATGAGAGTACATGATCACATGAGTATACATGCATAATAGAAGCACAGGAGTACATGATGAAAGTGAAACACACGTAACATGAAGTACCCGATGCTCCCGAGGGGGATAACATCTCATGTAAAGATCCATATAGTACCAATCCGTGTTACCAACGTGACAGCATCAAATAAAGTAATCTAGAGCGAGAAGTAAAGCCTGAACAAGTATGAAACGGTCAGAGAATGTACTCGCCTGATAACTGAATGTCTGAAGAGGATATACTGCCTGAGGAGAGGTGTCTGGCTCCTAATCAGAGCAATTCAAGTCATAATGTATCCACAATGGTAAAAATAAAGTATACAATGCATACTACATGATTCTAGGTCAATCTGGTCAAAAGTCAACTCTTGGTCAACTCAACAGTCAAACTAGGTCACAGGAAGTCATACTAGGTCACAGGAAGTCATACTAGGTCAATTAGAGTCAAACAAGGTCAAACAAGTCAAGGTTAGTCAAATCTAGGTTAAAGTCAACTCTTGGTCAACATTCTAATCAAACTAGTCAAATACTAGTCAACATGATCAATCTGGGTCAAGTCTAGGTCAAACTTAGACCAACTAAGGTATTGATCAAACAAAGACTAGTCAGTAAGGTAATTAGGTCAAACAAGGACTAGTCAATAAGGTAATTGGGTCAAACATGGTCAGACTAGTTAAACTAGTCATTTTTAGGTCAATTAGGTCATGGTTTGACCAATAGTTGACTTTAGTCAACCATGGTCAACATTTTGGTCAACCTAGGTCTAGTAGGCCTAATGGTCTATCCTAACTCATTGGCCATAGGCCATAGGCTAGTAACTAGGTTCCATAGGCTAATACCATATAGGTATCTACCTTATACAATATATATATATATATATGACTTACATACATATATATATATATAATATACTACTTAGGCCTATAGGCTATGTGTCATAGGTTTCTATATAAACCTATATCTAGAAGGTCATTTATATATATACATATCTATATATATAGATATACAAAAGTCTATCTACTACATATATATCAATATATGTATACCCTATATATATAATACCAATCATTCTCACATATACATAATATATATACATATATAAATAGCTAACATATATACATGTATACATTTTCATATATATATATATATATATATATATATATATATATATATATATATATATATATATATATATATATATATATATATATTTTTTTTTTACCAATATATATAGTTGTATATAATATAACATATATATATATATATATATATATATATATATATATATATATATATATATATATATATATATATATATATATATATATATAACATATATATATATAGAGGGAAATAGAGAGAGAGATGTGAGAGAGTGAAAGAGAGAATTAGAGAGAGAGTGAAGGAGAAAACAGTGAGAGAGAGGGACTTAGATGACATAGGAAAGGGGGGAGGGGTGTTCCAGTTTTCCTGGAACAGGAAATTAGCTCCCCACACACACACACAAAACACCCACAAACCTACATATATACATACATGTATATACACATGTATATACATGTATACATCCTAAAATCTCACCTACACACTCACATACGCATATACTATCTATACATATACTGAAATACACATATACATGCATAAATCATAATAAAAATCGATTTGAAATTCATTTTGAAAAACTGGGAAAAACCCCAAAATCTGGAAATAATAGCACTGTGTATTCGAAAACAGGTAAACCCAAATACGCACACAAAACCGAGCTAAGGCTCGAACCTAAAGGTTGGTAAGTGATGCCCCAAGTGTCCTCTAGTGTCTAGGGGGCCTGACACGACACCACGACACGAAATAATGTGTCCAATCACTCAAAAACCCAATCGGGTAAATCCTGATACGCATACGCGTACACAGCGTCGTGCACGCATTCCTCACGCTCGTAGACACACCACGAGACACGACACGTCTCGTGGTCATGCACACGTGTAGCCCACACATAGGGCTACACGATCCACACACTGACACGCGTCCACGACACTCCTGGACACGATACAAAACCCGTATCAGTCGTGAAAAACACGACTGATACACACGTTCAGACCGCGTTGTGCACGCGGTTGCACGTCTCGTGCTCGTGACACAGGACACGACACATCTCGTGGTCGTGTCCTCGTGTTCGCCACTTGAAGGGCTACACGCTCGTGTCACCACGAGGTGTCTTCGACTCGTGTCCACGCGACACGAAGGCCGTGTTTAAGTCGAATTTTCGACTGAAACGCGCGCGTGCACAGCAGTGCGTGTCCAGTACGAGTGAGATTTCTCACTCGACACGACACGAGAAGTTGTGAGATTTTGGGGGCATGTTCGTAGACATTGCCCCCTCGTGTCCACCAATTTTGGCATGTCCACGTGCTCTGTGCAGTGAGCACGAAGGTTGTGGTAGCAGGACATGCACGCGTGTGCTCGTGCAGTAGGTTCGTGTCCATTTTGGACACGGACACAGCACGAAAACGTGCTCAGTCCACTTGGGTTGTAACCTACAAGTCTAGGGCTACACAAAAATGTAATTTGTTTTGGAAAAACACAAAAACCAATCCTTTGTGGTATTTCATCAAACAAGGGTTTATAGCCTAGGATACGTGTCCGATACGGACACCAAACCAACTCTAATTTTCACCAAACTTGACCCACAGTTATGGTAGTCCTATATGCATGCATTTATGAAGAAAAATCAGAATATTAACTAGGTTTGAGGGCATTTACCTATTTGTGCAATTCCAAGGAAAAATCAATAAAGAGGGGGTGTGTATCCTTCAACTTGGTGATGTCCAAAGCTCATAAATCCTTGCTAGCAAGCCCTAACTAGTATCCTCTAGTGTAGGAGAGTCCAATGCAAAAGACTAGACCCAATTTGGATCAAAAATGATCAAGTTATGGTTTTGTGAGGGAATGGAAATTTCTAGGTTTTTAATTCATGTAAAATGATCATGAATGAGTGTGATGGGGTTATATAGGAAGGAGGGTAGTGTTTGGCTGTCATGGGGGTAGGGGAGAGTGTCCTACCACCTTGCAAACTTAGCCCCTAAGTTTTTGACTAAGGGGTTAGATATTTAGGTTCTAAAATATCTAAAAAGTGAAATATCTAGATATTTATCTAACTAGATATTTATACATAAATCTAATATCTAACATTAGTCTTCTAGGTTAGTTGCTAACCCCTAGATTAGGCTAAACTAGGTTAGGGACTAACATGACACTAATCAATAATTAGACAATAATAAAAACACATAAATACAAATAATTCCAAATAAATCCTAGAAAATTACCAAAATACCCTTTAGGCTAAAAAGCCCTAATTTGATGTTCTAAACCTATAGCTAGGCTCACATGATCATGGTTAGTCTCTAGGTTATGAAATCTCTAGGGTTTACACTAGGGTTATACTAGTAAAGTCACAAAGTCATAAGTCGTGACTTAGAAAATAGTTTTAAATAACTAAAAATCACCAAAAATTATATCATGTCTAAAATACCATTAATAAATAATAAAAAATAATAAATTTTTAAAAATATCCTAATTTCAGAAAACTGGGTGTTACACCAACGACCCAGGCAAAGCAGATCACCGTCTTCTCACCATCACCCAGGGGGCCGACCCCCTAGCCCATTCTCTCGAAACCCATCCACCCCCCAACGCAATCCCCGTAGAAGACGCCTTAGCCATCCTCGGACCCGACCAAGTGAGGAGAGGTCTACAAGTCTTGGCTGCAGGAGCCCCCCTCCAGCATCTTTTGAGCGAGAATGCGCACGACTCCCTAGCACTTCCCTCGGAAGATACGGCAGTCGATTCAGATGGCAATCTGATTGACCCCCCCTCCGGTTCGCTCGAGCGCCACAACCACAATCCTCCCTCAACATCGAACGTCGATCCGGCCAACCACCAACGGAGCCACTCAGGCGCCGACAAAACCGTCCCCATACTAACCAGATCCGCTGCAAGGCGGAACAAAAAACAATCCCACAATCTCTTAAATGCTTAACATCATATCTTGGAATGTGCGAGGCCTGGCCAATAAACCGACATTAAGGAGAATTGTCAGTCTTCGGAAAATCTATAAGATAGACATCTTCATCATCATAGAACCCAAAATCCCTCCCAAACGTCTCAAATCCACCCAGTTGGCTCTGGGTCTCCCAATGGACATCGCTGGCAGGTACGACATCTGGATTCTCGGGTCGAAGGACGTTAAACTTGACATCATCCAGGACACCCATCAAGCTCTCTCCTACTGGATCACTCACCCCACCCTTCCGGAGCGGGCTATCCTTTCAGCGGTCCACGGTAGCTGTGTCATCGCAGACGAAAACTCCTATGGAACGACCTTCTCGACACCTATCTCCACAACACCAACACCCCCTGGCTTTGCATAGGGGACTTCAACGCCATCACCTGCAGAGAAGCGAAGATCGGTGGTCGCCCCCCGCCTCTATCAGCCATGCAAGATTTCAACAACTTCATCTTCAATGCTCACCTCACCCCCCTCCAGTTCAAAGGCAGTAAATTTACATGGTGTAACATGCAGGACGGAGACCGTCGTCAATACTCCCGATTGGATAGAGCCCTCACCAATGCATGCTGGCATGGCATGAGGATCAGTTCCACCCTGTCCCACCTCAACTCCACTGAGTCAGACCATGCCCCCATACTAGTGGAAATTAAAAACAAATCCCACCCATCCAAAAAGAACTTCCAATTTCTCGACTTTTGGACCGACCACCCGCAATTCCTCAGCATTGTGGCAGATGCGTGGAACAGTCAGGACTCCCCTAACCCCCTCTCACGGGTCAGCAACAAACTCAAAGCCACCAGAAAAGCTCTTTCCAACTGGAGCAAACAAGCCTTTGGGGATATTTTCCAAGCCATTCGCGTCGCTGAGGATGATATCACCCGAGCTGAAGCTTTATTCCTTTCCGACCGATCCCCTGCGGCAAGGAGAGCTTTGAATCTTACCAAGGCCATGCTAAAATTCAGACTCAAAGTCGAGACCGAGTTTTGGAAGCAGAAAGCCAGACTGAAATGGGACAGCGACGGGGACAAAAACTCCAAATACTTCCACGCCTGCGTCAAGGACAAAAGAAATAAACTCTCGATACACCAGATCGCTGACGAGCATGGAATCATCAGAACCGACCATACAGGGATCCATGAGA
The DNA here is from genome assembly GCA_029216955.1 of Iris pallida. Taxonomy (NCBI): domain Eukaryota; kingdom Viridiplantae; phylum Streptophyta; class Magnoliopsida; order Asparagales; family Iridaceae; genus Iris; species Iris pallida. Next base: position 31,752 of record JANAVB010018572.1, on the reverse strand, counting down.
TGGCCACAGAATTCTACACCAAATTATTCTCTAAGGAGTCGGTCTACAAAGACTCTTCATTCCTTGACCAAATCCCCACCATCATCAACGACTCCGACAATACGCTGCTGGAACGCCCTCTGTCCGAACAAGAAGTGAAGACGTGGTGTGGGCCTTGAATGCGCATAGTGCACCCGGCCCAGATGGCTTTTCTGGCACTTTCTTTTGCACTTGCTGGGACATCATCAAGCAGGACATCACCGACGCGGCTATCGCCTTCCTTGAAGGAGCTCACTACCCCAAAGCCATCTCAAGCGCCAATCTCATCCTCATCCCGAAAAAAGAAAACCCCAACTCTTTTCGTGATTTCAGACCCATCAGTCTTTGCACATTCACCAACAAAATTATATCCAAGATTATTGCTACCATAATGACCGACACTCTCCCCAAAATCATCTCGGAGGAGCAAAGCGGATTCGTTCGCGGAAGGAACATCCAAGACAACATCATGCTGGCCCAAGAACTTATCACCTGTATGAAATTTCCTACCAGAGGGGGCAACATCGCCATCAAAATCGACACGGAGAAAGCTTACGACAGACTCGACTGGCAATTCATGATTTGGGTCTTCAGAGCTTTCGGATTCTTCGAGAATTGGACCAACATCGTGTGGAGATCCATCAGCAACTCGTGGTTCTCCACAGTTATCACTTTTTTTAAATCTAGCCGCGGAGTCAGACAGGGCGATCCTCTATCATCCACGGTCTTCATTATTGTTGCTGACGCCCTGAGCAGAAATCTTAACAACATGGTCAACACCCCTAACTTTCAGCATTACCACACTGCCAGCGGATGCCCCACTATCACCCACCTGGCCTTTGCCGACGACTTACTCATCTTCTCTTTCGGGGACATCGGATCGATGGAGTTGGTTCATAAAACCCTGGAGCGGTACTCCAGATGCTCCGGCCAGAAGATCAACCTTTCCAAGAGCGTCATCTACGCCCACCACAGCATCAAAATCGAGAACGCGACCAGACTCACCAACCTCACTTCCATGGCGGTGGCTCACCCTCCTTTCAACTATCTCGGCTGTCCTCTGGTGTACGGGAAATCCAATGCCAGGATCTTCGAGAACTTGATCTCCAAAATCAGGAACAAAATCGAAGGATGGCATAACGCCACCCTCTCTTCGGGAGGGAAAATAATCCTCATCAAACATGTGCTCAACTCCGTTCCCATCCACACCCTCGCAGCCTGTTCGCCGTCCAGGAAGGTAATCGTGTCGATCGAGAAGATCTTTTGCAACTTCTTCTGGGGACACAACAATGGGCAAGACAAACACCACTGGGCAAGCTGGGAGACTATGGCCATCCCCATCGAAAACGGCGGGCTAGGTTTCACCAAACTCGATCACATCGTCAATGCTTTCTCGATGAAACTGTGGTAGAAATTACGCACCGGCCTAAATATGTGGACCAAGTTTATGAAGGCCAGGTACTTCAAACACATCCACCCAGCGATGGCCACAGCTAACAGCAGAGCATCCGCGGCTTGGCACCGTATATTACGAGGCCGAGATTTGGCAGAGCTCGCGATCAGACTCAGGCTGGGTTCTGGCGAGGCCAACCCTTTCCTGGAAAGGTGGATAGGTGACTGCCTTATCCCGAACATTACCGACTCCCCCAGAAACAGCAAAATCAAAAACCTTTGGAACACCTCCAATAATGACTGGAATTGGGACAGGATTCGAGATTGGTCAGGCAACGAAACAGCCGACAGTATCCGCCAGCATGGACTTACCATTGGGCCCGACGCAGACAATCTGAGATGGTCGCCGACAGCCTCTGGAGCCTTTTTCGTACGATCTGCGAGACTCACGATCCAAGAGACCGGGCCAGACCTATTCATCAAGTGTTATTGGCACTCTTGTATCCCTAAGAAATGGTCCTTCCTCCTGTGGAGAATCATGAAGAAGAAACTGCCAACCGACGACAACCTTAACTCAATCGGCTTCAGCCTGGCGTCCGCGTGTAATTGCTGTACTGAACGCCAGACGAAAACTATCGACCACATCTTCCAGGCGGGAAGACTCCCGGACCAAATCTGGAGCACCCTCAACCACAACTACAACATCACTCCAGGATTTGGGCGCTTTATCGATCTTCTGGCCCACTGGGGAGCCGCCTCCCATGGCCACCAGATCGTTGCAGCGGCCGTAACCTGGGCAATCTGGAAAAATCGCAACAAAGCGAGATACGAGGGACACCATTTCTCTGCCGATCAGCTTATCCAGGAGATTCATCGGCAATGCCGCAAACGGAGATCCCTCTGCTCCCACACATCTCCGGCCTCCGGGCAACCGTTCATCCCTTAGTCTGTGCGGCTGCGACCGCACCTCTCCCCTGTCATCCTTTTGTGGCATTCTTTTGTCTTGTATACGTGCCAGGCTTCAGCTTTTTGAGCCTTGATTTATAAAGAGAGGGGGTTTCTTTAAAAATATATATAAATATAAATATATATATATATATATATATATATATATATATTATATATAACAATGTAATATAGGGAGGCCATCATGTATATCAGTAACTGATATATAGAAATAAAGGGGCTCGGGTATGAGCATGAAATCTACAGTGAAGGCTTGGTATTAGGAAATCTCTTTCCAGGTTAGAAGTTTGGGTCTTGGACATGTGACAGTAGGAAATATCAGTATTTAGAGGGTATAAGGGGAGTGTTTGTGATAATGCATGTGCAAAGTGAATGTGAGGACGTATAGGAGAGTGTCATTTGTGAGAGTACATGTATGTGTTCCTATAAGAGGGTGATTTAGAGAGTGATGAATTAGTGAGATAAGTGTTAAGTGAGGAGGAGAGGGCTACTGTCAAAAGTGACAGTGGTGCTGAGAGTGTTAAGTATGTGTGTTCGTAGTGTTAGCACGGGTGCTACCTTGAGTGACAGTAAATATGTTCTTGTATGAGATTAGGAGTGAATGTGAGTGTGTTAGGGAGTTAGGTTGGAGAATAAGGGATTATTGACAGCAGTGACAGGTCAATTTGCCACTACAGTTGCTATAGGGCAGGGCTCAGGACTGGCTTAGCAGCAGGGCATGACCCTGTGCCCTACACGGGGCGATTGGGGGCAGAACAAGCCTTGGCTTAGGTGGCCACACAGGTAAGCAGGGAAGGATTTCTTCCTGTGGGTGTGTGTGTGAATGTGGCACACACCAATGTGCCTCATTCAGTGATATCAGGTATGTATGGAGGAGTTGTGTGATAAGAAAAGGGGTATGGTGTTTGTGAAGCCCTACATATAGGTTGTGTCTTAGGCAGTGTGACAGAGTAAGTAATAGAAATTACTAAGTATAGGTAAAGGCCATAGAGAGTAATGTAGATTATAAGTTTTGCATATATGTAATATAGGTAATAGGTTTAACCTATAGGTAGGTAATAGTTGATAATAGGTAATGTGGTAAGGGTATTACCTAGATAGTTAGGATAATATAACATATAGGGTTACCTATATATATATATATATATATATATATATATATATATATATATATAAAGAAAAGAGCTTTTATTGATGTATCAGGCGCAAAATACCGAAGCCTATACAAGTAAGCGCGTCAAGCGCGGTGAAATAACAAAACCTAAAGATTCGATCCGGCCCCAGAGTACGCGCCAAAGCGGTGCTAACTCCAGGCCTGCCAAAATTGGTCCGAGGAGTGGGAGCATCGGTTCCTGATTTTAAGGATTTGGCGACGGACCTCGCGGGTCAGTTGATCAGGATTGAATTGGCGTCCTTCGTACCTGAATTTTTTTCGATTTTTCCAGAGTACCCATATACTTGCGACTGCAGCGATCTGATGGCTATGGGAGTCTCCCCAGTTAGCTAGGAGATCGTTGAAGCCCCCGGGCCGATGCTTCTTCCTGCAGCGGCGAGAGAGGTCACGCCAGATCAGATTAGCAAGATCTTCGGAGAGTAGGATGTGTTCCGCTGTTTCAGGACTTTGAAAGGTGCAGCAGTGGCAGCTGGAAGCGAGGCTATAATCGATAGAGGCGAGGGAATCGTCGGTCGGTAGCTTCCTCCGCTGAGCTCTCCAGATCAGAAAAGACCACTTATTGGGGATGCACAGTTGCCAAAAAGGCGCGATCAGTGGGGCATGCATGCCGCCACCCCCAACCGCCCGCCTGGCAGAGGCCATTGAGAACTCTCCTTCAATGTTGGGGGTCCAAATCTATTTGTCTGGGAGATCGTTGATCCTGAGGTCAGTGTATGCTAGCTCTGACGTCGCCTCCTGCCCGATCCACTCGCTGATCTGCTCCCATCTCCATTCCGCCACCGGGTCCCAAAGATCCCTAATCATATAGTAAGGGGCGGCCGGTGACAGCTGATATTTTCTATTGCTAATCCACCGTTCAAGGCTAGGAGAAGAATCTCCGTAACCGAGATGCAAGCGGATGAGGGGTTCGGCTAGCTGACGGCCGTAGAGAATACGACACCAGGATACGGAGGATCGACTATTGGCTTCTGCGGTAACTGGATGGGAGTGTTGGAAGTATCTGGCTCGCATGAACCGTATCCAGATAGAAATATGTGATATGAGCTTCCACCACAATTTCATCGAGCTGGCGTCTACTATGCGAGATAACTTTATGAACCCGAGGCCTCCCTCGTCCATGGGTTTGGCCATCGTATACAGCTGGCCCAGTGATGCTTATCCTTGCCGTCTTGGTGACCCCAGAAAAATTTGGCAAAGAGGGCCTCCAGGGAGGAGAGGACCTTCAACAGCGGGGAACAGACTGCCAGGGTGTATATGGGGATGGATGAAAGCACGTGCTTGATGAGGATCATCTTGCCGCCTGGTGAAAGGGTAGCGTTGTGCCAACCCTCGATCTTTTTCCTAACCTTGTTAACAAGCCCGCCGAAGATGCCAGAATTCGATCCGTCGTAAACCAGAGGACAGCCCAGTTAGGTGAACGGGGGATATGCGGTGAAGAAGGAGGTGGGATTGGTGAGAGTGACTGAGTGGATTCTGTCGGCTTTGTGGTGGGTGTAGATGACACTTTTGTCGCGGTTGGTCCGCTGTCCGGAGCATCTGGTGTATTTATCCAGGGTGTTAGAGACCACCTCAACGGAACCGATGTCACCCGAGGAGAAGATAAGGACGTCGTCGGCGTAAGCCAGATGAGTGATAATAGGGCAGCTATATATATATATATATATATATATATATATATATATATATATATATATAAGATTTAGGTAAATATATATATACATATATATATATTTGGGAAATTGAGAATTTTATTCAAAGCGAAACAGGGTGCCGGGAGATGGCCCAAGCACCAACAAAACCTCCTCACGGAAGGACGCCTACCTACAAAGCCAAAACGAGGAAGCGAAACCGGCCGGGAGAGCCCGGGGGAGAACAAAAGAAGAGAGGGTGCGGGGGAAAAGGGGACGGGGAGAACCCGCCCAGCCCTAACTAAGGAGGATACTTAAAGAGTGGGATATGCTTCTTCCCCTTGCTGGAGGAACGCATGACCCTAGGCAGGACAGACACCGCTGCTAACTGCATAGCTGCCAGCTTTGGCTGTATCTGCCGCATTTCATTGGGTAACTTTGTAGACAGGAATTTGTCTGAAAATAGGTCTCCAAGTTGATGTGTTCGTTGTTGTGTATGCGCAGAGCTGCGTCAAGGGCCTACTCGATCTCTAGCATTCTGGGTAGGATCGTGTAAGCTAGATCGGGGTTTTCGTCCAATTTGCGAAAGACGAGGAGTTCCCGGAGAGCTTCTTCCGGTGAGCAAACAGTAGCAATCCGCTCGAAAAAAATTCCGATATTGGATTGGAGATTCACTGAGCGACGTTGCTAGGGTGGCAGCGGTGATATCAAGTTTGGATGCTGGATCAGAATCGACGGAGCTAGCGGGGGGTGAGGTACTCAAGTTGGGGTCATCGGTAGGGGCCCGGTACGGAGAGGCTGCGATCGGGACTCTGGAGAAATGTTGTGGTTCCGCGGCGTTCATGATGTTGAGCTCGGACAAATCTGCAGTGGTGCCCTGAGCTAGGCTAGCAGACTGATTGGCAGTGTCAATGGCTGCGGGTTTCTGGCCTTTATTGGGGGGGGTATGCTGAGCAGTCAGGAATAGAGAGCTCCGCTGGATCATCGGTGGCGACCTGAGCAAGGGCGTCGAATTGGTTGGCGGTGAACTGCGAAGCGGAAGAGGTGTGGGTGTGAAACCCGATATACGTGACCCCTGGACAAGCGGCTGGCTCCAGGGGTGCGCTAGGCTCTGGAACTGCGATTGGGTAAGTGCCTTTGAAGATGGTATGGGGTCGGGTGGAGGCAGTCTCATCATCTGAAGCAAAATGTAGATGGGAATTGGGTAGGGGGGTCGATAAGGGGGTTTTGTTGGACGACGGTTGATGGGCTGTACGGGAGTCTTGCTTTATCAACTCCGGGTGAGCGCGGTGACATCGTGCCAGGGAGTGACCCCTTGTGCGACAATATTTGCAGTAGCTGATCTGTTGCTCAAAAATAATTTATTGAGTGTGCATCTTGTCACCTAGCGCTCTGAGGATGGACTGCGGGAGCTCTCTGTAGATGTCTATCTCCATGCAGATTCTGGCGTAGTTGCCCTTGGCGACGCTTCGGGTTTCGTCAACCACGGCAACGAACTTGCCGAAGGAGCTAGCGTTCCTTTTTAGTGCTGCCGTGGTAAAGCATATGAAGGGTAGGTTCGGTGAAGTGACCCATTGTCACGACCCGTTACCCAAATTGTTGGGCCGGGCCGAGTCATGTCCAGCCTACACTTGAGATGAAGCGTAGTAAGCTGTTCTAAAGATAACAAGGCAAGACTAAAATGTGCTAACAGTTCTATATGTAATAAAGAGACATAAATGTTCCAAACACAAAAGTCATCTCATATACAAGAAAGTTCCAAGTACAAGTCCATAATGTAAAGCTGGATACAGGTCCAGTCACAAAATACATAGTCTAATACATGACTAGTCTCAAAAGTCTAAAGTAAATAGACAACTAGACGCATTTTTCCGCCGGTACATCCTCGTAAGACAAAGCCTGGTCCTCGGCAGTAACTCCATAATATGAATCACAGAGCAACTCCTCCTCAGTAAGTATACCTACAACGTTATCCTGTCAGGACGGGAGCAAGTACTGATTCTAGCAAACTAAATATACGAAACATGGAATGAACAGGAATGTAATAAACTGGAATCATGGCACATCATAATCTATCATGGCAAGGACACATATGTCATAGAGATAGATGCATATGTAATGTTTAAAAGTGTAGTAGGTACGTGATCGTCAATGGGTGTACAATGTGCAGGGGTACATAATAAAATGTACTACCGTACAAGTGTAAAGGCGATAGATATACATACGCACAAATACAACTTTGAGAGTAAGGCCTACGGCATAGCAACATATAAAATAAAACTTTGCTCGGTACTGTATAGGGGGCATGATCACGTACTCAACTATCAGTTTTCCCATAACCCATATTCTAACATGTGAAAGATACGAGAACAGTAAAAATATGTGGGAGATACGAGAACGGTATAAAATATGTGAAAGATACTGGGAGCACTTTAAAACATGGTAGGTACTGAGAGTAATTTAATTAAAGCATGTGAAACATACGCTAGATATATATAGAAACCTGTAAGATACGGTTTTCAGTTTAAATCAATGTATTAACATGGTTCATACGCAATTCATTATCATATGCAGTAAATAAAGTTTGTAGGGGTACTCGTCTCGAGCAAAGCAAGAATACTAGTACGAAGATATAGATGTCCAGTGTGCTGTCAATAATGATATACAAACTCAGTCTCTAAGTTATGATTAAGATTTTACACTAGTGGTGTGACACGACTCCTAACTGGACACTAGCAACGTGGGGACCTAGCATAAAAGTCCAATGTGGGGTGACACTATATCCAAACTAATTTTCTAGGGCCTTTACAATAGTGTAGGGTGAGATCCAATACTACAATAACTCAAATCAACACAAAACTTTGTAAGTCGTAACTACTCAATAAATAAATCAGACTGTACACTGAGTTCCAACAATTTTGAGATAGACAAAAAACTCAATTTTACATAAAATAAAGTAACAAAATGATCCTTGTTAATTATAGAAATATATACTAATTTTTCTGGAATTTATAAACTCTCATAAATATTTAATAAAAATCAGCAAACACATGTATCCTGAAAATGAGTTCCGTTTTCCTATTTTTATAAAATACCAAAAGTACTTATTAAATACTAGACAAATTATAATAAATTAGATAAATTAACATAGTATTTAAATACAATTTTTTCTATATTTTTACAGCAATTAAAATATATATAAAAATTCAAAAACCGCAAGTAACAATTTCTAGAAAATAATTAATTACAAATTAAGGATGATATATAAGTAAAATATACAGATGTCGTCGGATGATAAAACAAATATCACCAACGCGTCCAGAACGGTCAAATTAGCTAGAATAGACTATCCATAAGTCCAATTTGGACACAGGAGTAAAACAGTAATTTCGGATCAAAATAATATCCGCCATTGGACACACTTTGCACCAAAAAATGTGTCAGGATAGAAGTCTACAAAACTTAACAAATTATATGTCTACGAATCCAGAATGATGATACGAACCCAATGGTATGTCCAAAATGGGATTCCGATGACCCGATCACAAAATGGTCCGTTGACCTGGATATTAGTATCCGATTTACACGGAAAAGCGTGTCGAAGCTGAAGTCCACAAAATCTAACAAACTATATGTCAACGAGTTCAGAATGACAACACAAACTCAACGGTATATCCGGAACTGGATTCCGATGAGCCGATCTCAAAATGACCCGTTGACTCGGAATGTGGGACCCGCTTTGCACCGAAATGCGTGCCAGGGCCCACGTTCTCCAAATCAAGCAAACTTTATATAAAAACAATCCAGAACGACGCCACGAGTTTACTGGTGGTGTCAGAAATTGAATCCGGAGTCCCGGGTTCAAAAATGGAATTTAACAAGTGCAAATTAAAGAATTCGGACGGCCAACTTTGGCGTCGAATTCGACCAACCAAACGTGTTCACAATGAAACAAAACTTAAGAGGCATGAAGAGGATTATACCAGCTGCGCACAAGAACTGGTAGCGTGCCAACCGGAGCTGCGACGGCGGAGTTACGAGCGGACGAAGTCGGCTCCACAAAACTGTCCAAAATTTATACAATTTAAAGTGTCAACTTGGTGGCCAGTTTTGATGTATCAAACTACAAAATTAATGGACAAAACTTGAGGGGAGTGAAAATGGATATACCGAGATTGTGACAGAGCAAAGAGTTCACCGATCCAACGGTCGGATCTCTCGAAAATGCGTGCAAAGTTGCTTCGATGGGACGCCATTTCCGAGTTTAAAACTCGCGCGTCACGACGGGATTCCGTACGATGTGGCACGTCGGGAAAGGTGGTACACATCGGGGGGGGTCACCGGAGGCTCGCTTGGCCAAGGGAAGGGTCGCCGGTGGCCGGTGGCCGCGCGGTGGCGTGCCACACGTGGATGCAGTGGCTGCCGTTGCTACCGCCATGCTGCTGCTGCGAGCTGCTGTCCTCGTGCACGACATGCGATTGCCGACGGGAGGAGGTCGCGGCACAGCACCGGGGACGGCGGGGTGGCTGAGATGGTGGTGGTGGTGGTGGCGTTGTTCGCGGTGGTGGTGGTGTGTGATGGAGATGATGATGAAGGTGGTGGTGGTGGTGTGATGATGGAAGTGGTGGTGATGTAGCTGTGGTGGAGTGGTGGAGAGTAGGAGGAGGAGAGGGAGGAGGCTGGAGAGAGGAAGCTCTCGGCCATGGGGCTCGGCTGAGAGTGGGCTGGGGTGGTGTGTGTGTGTGTGTTGTGTAAGGAGAGATGGAGATTTTTGTGTGTGTGTGTATATATTAATAAGAGAGAGAGTGTGTGTGTGTTAGAATAGAGAGAGAGATATTATTTGAAAGAGGGAGAGAGAGAAGTCGGCCACAAGGAGGGGGGGTGTTTTGTTGGCATGGTGATGGGGGGTGAGGTCGTGTGTGTGAATAATAGGAGAGAGAGAGAGTTAGATATATATAAGTGTATATATATATATATATATAGGATATTTGTAAAGTAGAGAGAGGAAGAGATATTTTCAAATAGAAAAAAATAAGGAAATTATGTGGGGTGTTTGGGTAGTCATGGAGGACAACATGGAGCTTGGGTTCGGGTTCGGTCGAGCCGGGTTGGATCAAAATTGGACATGGTGCAATAATTGAATTTAAATAGATATTTATAATCATGGGTAAATAAATAACATGTGGGGACTCAAATAAATGGGACACAAGTATCATGTGGGTAGTAGGCTTCATGTGGGCTATGTCCATACATTGGGTCGACTATATTGGATCGATGTCGGGTCCCGAAATTAAATTAGAAATTAAATCAGGTTTTACGGTAGATAATTAATTGGCCTAAATTGACCCGAAAGTTGTGCGAAGCAAATGAAGCACAAAATAGAGTGTCTGAGTGGGATACGAAGGTCATAGGTGTAGAGCGTCTCGAGTAGATCATTCATGAGAAGTTGGTTCTAAGAAAATAACTGGTCTTGTGCTCCTAAATTAAAAGTCACGGCAACGTGCAAACGATGATCAAAGATAAAAGTAGAAATAATTATTCAACAATTAATTGGTCTAAGTTGACCCGAAGTTGCTCGATACAAAAAGAGCACAAGGGAACGAGTTCAAGTGGGACATGATATATTAAAACAAAGATAATATTGTCTACTTCAAAACTCATGAAGAGAGTTTATAGAGATTGGCATCCCTGACGCTTCAGAAGTCAAAGTCACGGGAAGGAACATTAATGATCACAAACAATTAAATAATAAAATATTTATCGAAAATAATTCATTCAAAAAATTTAAAATAAACCCTGAAATTCAGGGGGCTTACATCATACCCACCTTATAAGAATTTTGTCCTCGAAATTAAAAATCATCCAACAGGTCAAACTATAACATGTAGCTGCTCTGGTTACGATACTCAATCTGCTACCCTTGTGATCATCTCTTCTGTTTCTCTTTGCAATCTTTTTGGTTCAGGTTCAACAATGGTCCTTCTATCATAAACTATGTCATATATTCTTTAGAATCTTCCATACTAACATGGAACATTTATGTATACCCTAAACTATAGGTCATTCTCTGGGTATGTTTATAAGCCTAAAATGCTTAATCATCAACCATATTTTCAACCTCAGTTGTAAATACTGGATTTCTTTATCGTATCCTAAGTATCCATATTCTATCAATCTACAGGCCCTTAGCATCATTTGTCGTCAATCCTTTCCTACAGTTTCTCCTTAAAATTTTACGTTCAATACTTATCATTGGCGTAGAGCCTTCTTCTTTTACTCAACAAGTCCTCCGAATATAAATCCTCGATTTCAAAACTTTCGTTTTATTAATTACCAATGTACATATGTCTATGTCTTGTTCCTTGTCTTTTTAACTGATATCTTTTCGATCTCGTACGTAATATTATATCTCATTCTAACTTATTCTATATCATTCCATATATCGATCTACCCTCTAATCACATGTCATTAGCTTATAGATAACCAATAATCACTTGGTCATCAAAGTCCTACGAATGCACAATCCTTAAATTCTAAGAACAAGATTCTAATCCTTAATCCTTAATCCATAGTCACAACAATATAATATCTCAATTTTCTATCTTAGATACCCTATCATCAAGTCATACTATCAATACAATCATTCTTAATGGTTTCCAAGTCTGCTACAGTCAGTCACTTATACTTATCCTATAAGCTTAATCTAACCAATCCCTAGGAAAAGTATTTATCACAATCACACCATACATTTATAGTTATACTATGGAATCAGTTAACAAGGTTTGGCTATTTCGGTCGTCTATCAAAATAGAAGGTAACAAGGCCTAAGACTGGGTCAAGCAATCCATAACAGTGTCCAAACAAGTTTAAGGGTCAAGCAAGACAGAAAAGTTTGTCGAAATATCTCCAAGAATGGTACGAAGACAACGAGATGCATAACGAGAAGAATTATCCAAGAGGTTAACAAAGAAGAGTTTAGTCAAGTCATAGGAAAGATAGAACACAAAAATAATTATGACTAAAAAGATAACATGAAAGCAATCCTATTGGAGAGTCCTAGAGAACCTGTAATCCTAGTTGTCGATGTAGATATGACAGGGTTAATCAAGACGGAGAAGAATGATGATAAGAATTTATTCTTGCACATTCGGTCATAACGAAGTGAACCAATGTGAGATATGATCTGATAACCATACACGTCTTCCTGAAATCATGTTGCCAGAATTTTTGCCACACCAGTAAGCTTATATGCAATAAACGATAGAGTCATAACTAAGGTATACACCCTATAATCATGTCATCTAGAATTCTCACCATGCCAACCGGTATGGCTGTAAAAAAATCTAAATTCCATAACTAAGATAAGTATACCCAAAATCAGGCCCTATGTTTTCGTCATACCAGCTAATATGGCTGCGATAAATTCTAAACTCCATAAATAAAGCCGACATTTACCTTATCAGGATATATCATGCAATTCAATCCACAAAATTTATCACGATGCAAGACCAAAGTCAACAACAAAAATCAGAAATCAATTTCAACAACGAATTAAGGAAGAGCAAATAGAAATAAGCGGAAACAGATTTATAGGTAAGATTAGAGTGAGATCCTCAGGGGTCATCCCAAAGGTACTATCTTGGTAAAAATTGTAACCCACTAAATTTCAAGCAAGAGACTAAATATAGTAAACGGTCCTATGCTGTGACGAGTTTTTCTATGTTGCAATCCTAGATATCCTCTATGTGTTCTAAATGTTGTTCCTAGTATTAACAAGTTGTCCTAAGATCCTAGATGCAGGCAAGCTTGGTACAATAACGTAACCAAACAACTTAAGTCTGGACCTGCATGGGCCGCCACTAAAATATGTCACGACCCGTTACCCAAATTGTTGGGCCGGGCCGAGTCATGTCCAGCCTACGCTTGAGATAAAGCGTAGTAAGCTGTTCTAAAGATAACAAGGTAAGACTAAAATGTGCTAACAGTTCTATATGTAATAAAGAGACAGAAATGTTCCAAACACAAAAGTCATCTCATATACAAGAAGTTCCAAGTACAAGTCCATAATGTAAAGCTGGATACAGGTCCAGTCACAAAATACATAGTCTAATACATGACTAGTCTCAAAAGTCTAAAGTAAATAGACAACTAGACGAGTTTCCCCGCAGGTACATCCTCGTAAGACAAGGCCTGGTCCTCGACAGTAACTCTATAATATGAATCACAGAGCAACTCCTCCTTAGTAAGTATACCTACAACGTTATCCTGTCAGGACGGGAGCAAGTACTGATTCTAGCAAACTAAATATACGAAACATAGAATGAACAGGAATGTAATAAACTGGAATCATGGTACATCATAATCTATCATGGCAAGGACACATATGTCATAGAGACAGATGCATATGTAATGTTTAAAACTGTAGCAGGTACGTGATCGTCAATGGGTATACAATGTGCAGGGGCACATAATAAAATGTACTACCGTACAAGTGTAAAGGCGATAGATATACATACGCATAAATACAGCTTTGAGAGTAAGGCCTACGGCGCAGTAACATATAAAATAAAACTTTGCTCGGTACTGTATAGGGGACATGATCACGTACTCAACTATCAGTTTCCCCATAACCCATATTCTAACATGTGAGAGATACAAGAACAGTAAAAACATGTGGAAGATACGAGAACGGTATAAAACATGTGAAAGATACTGGGAGCACTCTAAAACATGGTAGGTACTGAGAGTAATTTAATTAAAGCATGTGAAACATACGCTAGATATATATATATAAACCTGTAAGATACGGTTTTCAGTTTAAATTACTGTATTAACATGGTTCATACGCAATTCATTATCATATGCAGTAAATAAAGTTTGTAGGGGTACTCGTCTCGAACAAAACAAGAATACTAGTACGAAGATATAGATGTACAGTATCCTGTTAATAATGATATACAAACTCAGCCTCTAAGTTATGATTAAGATTTTACACTAGTGGTGTGACACGACTCCTAACTGGACACTAGCAACGTGGGGGACCTAGCATAAAAGTCCAATGTGGGGTGATACTATTTCCAAACTAATTTTCTAGGGCCTTTACACTAGTGTAGGGTGAGTTCCAATACTACAATAACTCAAATCAACACAAAACTTGTAAGTCGTAACTATTCAATAAATAAATCAGACTGTATACTGAGTTCCAACAATTTTTTAGATAGACAAAAAACTAATTTTATATAAAATAAAGTACCAAAATGATCCTTGTTAATTATAGAAATTTATACTAATTTTTTTGGAATTTATAAACCCTCATAATATTTATTAAAATCAGCAAACATATGTATCATGAAAATGAGTTTTGTTTTCCTATTTTTATAAAATACCAAAAGTACTTATTAAATACTGGAAAAATTATAATAAATTATATAAATTAACATAGTATTTAAATACAATTTTTTTAGATTTTTACAGCAACTAAAATATATATAAAAATTCAAAAATAGCAAGTAACAATTTTTGGAAAATAATTAATTACAATTAAGGATGATACATAAGCAAAATCTACAGATGTCGTCGGATGATAAAAAATATCACCAACGCGTCCAGAATCAAATTAGCTAGGATAGCTTATCCATAAGTCCAATTTGGATACAAGAGCAAAACAGTAATTTCGGATCAAAATGATGTCTATCGTTGGACACACTTTGCACCGAAAAATATCAGGATAAAGTCTACAAAACCTAGCAAATTATATGTCCACGAATTCAGAATGATGATACGAACCCAACGGTATATCCAAAATGGGATTCCGATGACCCGATCACAAAATGGTCCGTTGACCTGGATATTAGTATCCTATTTATACGGAAAAGCGTACCGGAGCCGAAGTCCACAAAATCTAACAAACTATATGTCAATGAGTTCAGAATGACAACACAAACTCAACGATATATCCGGAACTGGATTCCGATGAGCCGATCTCAAAATGACCCGTTGACTCGGAATGTGGGACCCACTTTACCGAAATGCGGCCAGGGCCCACGTTCTCCAAATCAAGCAAACTTTATATGAAAACATGCCATAACAACGCGATGAGTCTACTGATGGTGTCAGAAATTGAATCCGGAGTCCTGGGTTCAAAAATAAAATTTAACAAGTACAAATTAAAGAATTCGGACGGCCAACTTTGGCGTCGAATTCGACAACCAAACGTGTTCACAATGAAACAAAACTTAAGGGTAAGAAAGAGGGTTATACCAGCTGCGCACAGGAACTAGTAGCACGCCAACCGGAGCTGCGACGGCGGAGTTACGAGCTGACGAAGTCGGCTCCACAAAACTGTCCAAAATTTATACAATTTAAAGTGTCTATTTGGTGGCCAGTTTTGATATTTCAAACGATGAAATTAACGGACAAAACTTGAGGGAGGGAAGATGGATATACCGAGATTGTGACGGAGCAAAGAGTTCGTCGATCCAACGGTCGAATCTTTCGAAAAACGTGCGCGAAGTTGCAGCGACGGGACGCCATTTCCGAGTTCAAAACTCGCGCGTCACGACAATTCCGTGTGAAACGCACGAATAGCCTATGTGGCACGTCGGGAAGGTGGTACGTATTCGAGGGATCATCGGAGGCTCGTCTGGCCAAGGGGAGGGTCGTCGTTGGCCGTGCGGTGGCGCACCACACATGGCTGCGGTGGCGGCCGTTGCTGCCGCCATGCTGCTATTGTAGCTGCGGCTGCTGCTGCGAGCGAGCTGCTGCGCTCACGTGCGGTGCGTTGCCGGCAGAAGGAGGTCGCGGTGCAGGAGGAGGCTGGAGAGAGGAAGCTCTCGGCCATGGGGCTCGGCTAAGAGTAGGCTGGGGTGGTGTGTGTTGTGTAAGGAGAGAGGGAGATTTGTGTGTGTGTGTATATATATAAGAGAGGGAGAGTGTGTCTTAGAATAGAGAGAGATATTATATGAAAGAGGGAGAGAGAGAAGTCGGCCACAAGGAGGGGGAGTGTTTTGCTGGCATGGTGATGGAGTGAGGTAGTGTGTGTGAATAATAGGAGAGAGTTAGATATATATATATATATATATATTTATATATATATATATATATATATATATATAATATATATATTATATATATATATGGTGTGTGTGTGTGTGTGTGTGTATATATATATATATATATATATATTATTATATATATATATATATATATATATTATATATATATATTTTTAATATATATCTATATATATATATATATATATATATATATGTAGGATATTTGTAAAGAGAGAAGAGATATTTTCAAAATAGAAAAAATAGAGAAATTATGTGGGGTGTTTGGGTAGTCATGGAAGGACAACATGGAGATTGGGTTCGGGTTCGGTCGAGCCGGGTTGGGTCAAAATTGGACATGGTGCAATAATTAAATTTAAATGGTTATTTATAATCATGGGTAAATAAATAACATGTGGGGACTCAAATAAATGGGACACAAGTATCATGTGGGTAGTAGGCTTCATGTGTGCCATGTCCATACTTTGGGTCGACTAGGTTGGATCGATGTCGGGTCCCGAAATTAAATTGAAAATTAAATCAGGTTTTACGGTAGTAATTGGCCGAAATTGACCCGAAAGTTGTGCGAAGCAAATGAAGCACAAAATGGAGTGTCTGAGTGGGATACGAAGGTCATGGGTGTAGAGCGTCTCGAGTAGATCATTCATGAGAAGTTGGTTCTGAGAAAATGACTGGTCTTGTGCTCCTAAATTAAAAGTCACGGTAACGTACAAACGATGATCAAAGATAAAAGTGGGAATAATTATTCAACGATTAATTGGTCTAAGTTGACCCAAAGTTGCGCGATACAAAAAGAGAACAAGGAAACGAGTTCAAGTAGGACATGATATATCAAAATAAAGATAATCTTGTCTACTTCAAAATCTATGAAGAGAGTTTACAGAGATTGGCATCCCTGACGCTTCAGAAGTCAAAGTCACGGGAAGGAACATTAATGATCACAAACAATTAAATAATAAAATATTTATCGAAAATAATTCATTCAGAAAATTTAAAATAAACCCTAAAATTCAGGGGCTTACACCCATGTAGACACGGTCGTGGATGTATCTCCGAGAGTGTTCCATTTGGAAAGAGTGAAGTGGTGTTTGTCGATCCACCCGGAGCTGTGGTACAGAGCTTTCCTGCTGTCTGTGTCAGATAAGAGGTGTAGAAGGTGGAGTTGGGGTCGAGTAGGGCGACGCTGTATCCCGGAGGAAGGTCCTAGGTATCGACCAAGGTTTGGATCCACTGGATTTTGGGCAGGTGGTGGTGAAATGCATGACCTAGGTGCGCGGTAGGTCTTGGACAGAGCTGAGATGTCTTCGTCTGAGAACTGCACAGAAATACTTCCTTCTCCTGACGGAGGGGGGGTATCGATAGATTGGAGCGTCACCTCGGAGAAGGGGAGACAAGAGTGATAGGCGCTCTGAGCTTGTCTGCGAAAGACATGGCTCCTGAATTGGAGGCGAAGTCTTATTCGCCAAGGACAATGTGGCCGCCAGAATAAGAGGAACGATAGGAACCTGCAGGCCGGAAAGAGCGGGGGTTCTATCGATTGTACGGTAGCGTCGATAGGGCCGGACGACTAGGGGTCAGACGTCGATCCACCGATGTCGGGAGTGAAGTACGGCTGCCAGTGGGTGCAGGGACCATCACGCTCGTCGCCCTCGACGAGTATGGCCTGGGAAGCTCCACTGCAAGTGCTCGCAGTGGAGCCATAGCTAGCGCCCGCAACAGGGTATCCGTTGAATGCACCTATGGAAAGAGAGGTCCCGTATGCACCCCCCAGGGCAACCGATAAGGCGCCCGCAGGGAGAGAGATCCCGTATGCGCCCGAAAGGGGGCCTGCTCCTTGAGTGCCAAGGGGGAAGTCCGCTGAGATGGCGCATGCACACCCGAGAGGGATAAGGATGGAAGGGTGGGCGCATGTGAGAGCCGCACGAAAACCCCTGTGCGCCAACAGCTCCACAGATCGGAGTGCCATACGAAGGAATGGAGGCGCCTCCCAGGGAGGGCGCAGGGGAGTTGGCGCATGCAATGGCATCTCCGATAGCACCACAGAGGGAGCCTTCGAGCTGGACGCACACACCCGAGGGGAGGGCATGGGTAGGATGGTGGGTACATAAGAAGTGCGCACACGAATCACCATATGCGCCTGCAGCTCCACAATTAGAGTGTCAGGCGGAAGTAGGTTTTAAATTTTAATCTTGGTTGACCGGTCAAGTGGCGCGGACCCCGATAGGGGCTGAAGGTGGGGGAAAACCGAGGTAGCAGGCGCCTAGAGACTCCCAACAAGCGGCGACGGGAGAGGGGGTCGAGCGACTGGTGGATGGGTCGGCCTGACGGCGGCAAAGGGTCGGCCAGACGCCGGAGGCCGGAAGGCGGGAGGAGGAGACTGCGGAAGAGTGGCTCTGAGGGGCGACAGCTGAGGGGGGCCAAAGGAGGAAGGTGGCTGGGGGCTGCCGGGCTGGGTACACGCCGGAGGATTAGTGAGGGCGGAGGGCCTTCGCTGAGGACCGCAATAAGGTCGGGGGGTGGGGCTCAGCCGGAGGGGGGTCTGGGGGGGGCCGCCATGAAAGGGAGGAGGGGAGGGGAGAGCGGGGGAGGAGAGCACAGATGAAGGTCGCCGGGCGGCCGGCTTAGGCGAAGGAGGGAGGGTAGCTCCACGAGCAGCCACAGGGGGAGCTGCGAAGCTCATCCGGGATATATATATATATTATATATATATATATATATATATATTATATATATATATATATAAGATGTAGGTAATATCTAGTATGTATAGGTAACATGTATTAGGTAGGTAACGGGATTTAGGCATTGCCTATATATTTAAATAGGTAAACTTGACCTAGATTTGACTCGATTTGACCAGGGTTGACTAGTTAACCCTGAAAGTCAACATGAAGTTAAATTGACCTAGTTTGACTTACTTTGACCTAGATTGGCTAGTATTTACCTAGTTTGACTTCCATGACCTAGAAAAGGCCTAGAAGTATAATTAATGTATTTAAATAATTATTTACCCTATAACACCAAGTAATTCTATAATTTCATATAGGTCTTTGTGACGCCGGTCAGATATCGATACTCAGTCATTGCTAAGGATATCAAGCGAATACCTACCTCTAATTGTGTTCATCATGATAGTATCTGTATTACCTGCTCTAGACTAATTTACTTAATGTTGACACACTGTTACATGGATTGATGCTAAATGGATCTTGTTAGGAGATGTTATCCCCTTATTTGGTAATAGGGTATTTCATGTTTATGTATTTATTATGTGCATCATGTACTTCTTGTATTCGTATTATTCTCTCATACTTTATGTGCTTCATGTAGAAATCATGATCATATCCATATGTACCGATTGGAGCGGGAGAGTAGAAGTAGTTATGTGATTACATCACTTAGTATAATCATGTACATGTCGATTATACCTTTCACATATAATCGAATTACTATAGAATAATCATGTGCAACCTAAACCAATCACATAACTCGTGTGCTCTAAATCACTTGTGTTCATTTCAAGTTAACATGTTCTCTATCTTATTCATGTACTCAGTTCCTTATATCTTCATGATGTTATTTCTTTGTATTTCTATTCCAGTGCATCATGTATATTATTCTATTGTGAGTTATATATTTTCTACCATGTAATGGAACTATTTTGAGAGTTGTGTACTTCGTTACAATCCTGACTGGATATATTTTTCAAAGGATCTGGAGGACTTTTGCATCTATTATGGAGCGGACATCGATGACGTTTGTGACTTGGATCACCAGGAAGATATTGCTAGCTTAGAGGAGACATCAGTAGTGCCTAGTTAGATAGCTAAGACATTTGTCTAGATTTGTCTCCCGATATCTTTCTGAGATATCTTATTATACTATCTACTCTTTGAGATGTGTTGTTGACTCTTAGACTTATTTCTATTTGGTTGTATTGCACTTTTGACATCTATCTATTCCTTATCGTGCTGTTATTCTTTCTTAGTTATTGTGATTGAGATGTTATCATTCTGTGATTATCCTCCGTATGGAGAGTTATCATTGACAGGTACATTTATAGTGTTGTGGTTAGTAGTATAACCAGGACAGCGTTCTACCATCGATACTGCGGCATAAGCTGGACGTACCCATAGCCTCGTGCCTTTCCATCGGGTGCGGATTGTGACAACCACATAATCAAACCGATACGTTCATCCACACCACCACGGTGTGCCAACCACAAGTCTTGCTCCACCTTGGGCTCGTTAAACCCAACTTTGAAGCCAGTTCGTGTAGTTGATGCTCCTACTCCACCTTGAGAAGGCTTGTATAATTCGATTATACACATGAACGCTCAGCACCATCTGTCTCGAACCAAGTAGAGCCGTCCAAACTAGTCCCGTAATCAATGGCTCTGATACCACTTGTTGAAATGGTGACCCGAACCGGAGTTGGCCCATGTGGTGGGCCCATATGCCTTAAAAGAGAATTCTCTGTAAGGCCTGAATCAATCCCAATTATCTACACCACATGATCCCACCTCCTAATAGATGAGGGACTAAATTACCAACTCCATTGTCACCCCTCATTTGAGTGCTCAACCGAAAATGAGATATAACCCAACAAAATTTCCCCACTTCAAATGTCCGATTATATTATTTCTCTTGCTCAGCGCATAAAGAAAGAATATACCATAATTTATTATTACAAATTTAGATATTCGGAAGGTATCTTTTTGATTCCATTCTCTCTCTCTCTAAAAAAATCCAAGAACTTTCCACTTGCATTTGTTACTCGTATATAAATGAAGTTCAGTAAAATAACACAAATAGTAATGTCCATTGTCTACCAAAGTTGGACTGTACCAAGAACCAATCCATAAGGGCATACATCTGAAAATATAGATAGCTAATATTATACACACTAAATGTTGATGTAAAATTGATTCATACCATTAATTTGGAGATTTTGTTGCATATAGAAGCCTTAAACTAAATACTAATGGTCATAAATGTTAAGCCAAATTTAGAAAGCAGTACCAATAAAATGATACTATACTAACCATGATTTATTTTTACGTATTTAAGGTAACGATACTATTTGTTAATAATATGAAATATATCCACTTCACATGTCAAAAAGAAGATATATGATTAGTATAGCAAAATGATAATAATGACGTTTATTGTTTATGAAAAGTTAGATCTACATATTATTTCGGCTTTTGTTTGTAAGTCGCACCAACAAAAATCAAGATTCTGAACTATATAGTTAATATTGCACCTGCAACATGAGTATAGGAGGGGCACTTCCATTTTACAATATATCACACAATTTATTTATAGTAAGAAAACAGTCATGTCTAGCCAAATAAAGAACAAAAAATGTAGAATTTTCTATCATCAACTCTAGCTATCATCTCATGCAAACTCTTAAAAATATGCGTTCGACCACAACTGAGTATATTATTGTGATTTGGGACTACAATTTTCTTTTGTTGTTGTTGTTGATATGGGAATGTCAATTTACTATTTCATGTACATACTGACAAATATGCAATATACAAATGTTATCAAAATCATTAACAAAATTACTATAAAACTACTTAATCACAAGTACAATATTGCACTATTATTAGTAGCGTCCTGTTAGCATGAGGGGATCCTCATGTTTTGCACATGTAATTGAAAAATCAAGTGTCTAAGGGTTGTTAAGTGTCCGGCATTGGAAACGTCCACAAACTTATACATAATATCCAACAACATAGTTAATAGTAATAATCCATAAAACTGTAGTATGCTCTGTTAAAGAAGAAAAGCACTAACCTTGTCGTCGTTAAACTGATCTAACATTTGTTGTCATTAAATCGATGGCATGGCCTCAAATTCCTAGAGCATTCGTGTTGATAACGTGTTGTGAAATGAGAGAAAAGAGAAAAAAATGGGTAGTTGGAAATCTGTACGTAGATTTTCTCATTGATAACATATATATAGGGAAGGAGATAGAGGTTATTGTGGGTATGGATAAGGGCATCCATATTTGTTTATCCAAATCACAACAAATATCAGTTCCATGGGTTTGGTGTATTATATCCAAATTCAATCTTCTTGATACCTTTTATACCAATCTAAAATTTATTTTTATTAAATTCTTAAAATTCCTAATGCCATGGCCTAGTCCGAAATTGATTCTTCTTAATCATCCAAGCTCATTCTGTAATAAGACATATATTATTTTTTAACCCAACCTCATGGCCCGATTTTTCTCATGCCGTCTCCGTACCTAGTCAACTTAGGTGTCAACCTAACCAAGCCTTGGTGACACCTGACCCATTATGTGCATCATATAGACATCTCAAACCCTACTCAATTGACACTAAACTCCCATACTTCAATTAAACAAAACATTTACAATCACTTCGAGCTCAAGTGGCCGAGGTGGAAGGCATTTGCCCTAGCTGCCTGAGTTCAAGGTAGGGGAGCGTGCCACCTTTCGTGGCCGTAATTGAGACAGTTGTACCAAGTCTCAAGCATATATATTGGATAACTGAAAAATCCTTTGTTCCTTTCTGTTTCCTTTTATGCTCTCTTTCCTTCCTTCGTTCCTTTCGAACAGCATGAGAGAATGAGAGAGAAGCGAAAGATTGAGCATGAGAGAGAAGGAGAGAAAGATTGAGGGGGAGAGTCCGAGAAGGAAGGTATCATGATTCGCTCCTATTTTTTGGGATACGAGTACGTGGCCAAGTTCAGCCTACGCCGCAGCATCGGCGATAGTACGTTGTCTATACCTCCATATATATCTCAAGTAATTTATTTTGCTCATTCACAATATTTATTTAATTACAATTCCAATAATACATTCAAATTACATTTAGATACAAACCCGCTACATGTGACTATTCTAGCTAGAATCTATGGTTGGCCTCCAAGACACCTCTAACTCCACCCGAAGGAATCCAAAGTAAGATAGCAAGTCATCAAGAATAATCATCATGAATCAATCAACTGGAAAAATATATCATGTCAGGATAGAGCAAGTACAAGTCTAGCCAACACAATACAATACAATATAAAGCAATATAACACTAAACATGGAAACAATGTTCAATGGATGCATGAACAATGTGAAGAAGAAAATGTGCAATATGATAAACTAAATAGAAAGTGTAGTGCCCCGTCCCGCTCAGTCAATCGGAGAAAATCGAAACGCCGACGGCGTTCGGCCTTAGCCTTGCAACGGCTGCTGGAAGACATCGCTCGGTCGAGACGACCGCTCGCTCAGGTGGGGTAGTTTCGGTGAACTTGCCTCATCTTAGCCTTCACATAATAAATCGTGTGTTTTCAACTTGCACAATAGGCTTGATAATAAAAGAGACGAATCCACATAGCTAAGGGAATAATCCCGACGGGTCGAAATGAGTTAGAACATGAAAAAAAGATCCAACGGTCGGCTTAGAGTTGGTGCACGCGTGCTTTGAAAATGACACTCGGTCCTTCGTCCCATGGCTTGGGAGAAGAAAGTTAGTCTTCGGTGCAAAAGCTAAGAGTTAGCCTAAGTCATAGGCGTCGCCCGCGAAATGCTTGATAAAGCATGCATGCTTCCACTCCGCAAGGCTTGGCATAGCCTTTGCTCGTCCCTCGGGTTAAGTTGTAGGCTTGAGTAAGTTAGGCAAAGTCATGCCGGTCGACCTAAGTCATTCAGTGCTGTCCCGCTCATTCTGCGGTTGTCAAGTTAAGTAGTCCCACGATCTCAAGGCCCGTCGACTTGGGCAGGAGTGTCACGCAAGCACGATTGGCTTAAGGCACGATGCACGGGCTTAGTGTTTAAGGCAAGGATCACAATTGATTCAAAGTGAGTTTTGAGAAAGGACTATCAAATAGGCATTCATGAGTTGAACCAAATGATAGGTAAAGGAAAAATGCTCGCGACCGTGGGTCGTCGAGGGGTCTCAAGGATAAGAAGTCTTGGTTTTGGTGGAACGACTGTGTGAGACGTCAGTTTGTGTCGAATCTTGCGTGGTCATTTGACAACTTGTCGACAAGGGCGATGAACCCTCGAGCGGTAACCCTTAGCCAAGGGGCCGACTTGGCCTAGGAGGGAACAGGGTAT
This sequence comes from Iris pallida, assembly GCA_029216955.1. Classification (NCBI taxonomy): domain Eukaryota; kingdom Viridiplantae; phylum Streptophyta; class Magnoliopsida; order Asparagales; family Iridaceae; genus Iris; species Iris pallida. The sequence goes on along the minus strand of JANAVB010018572.1, from coordinate 7,411 downwards.
AGTGTGCGTAAGGTTTTGGCACAGGTTAAGCGGGGACTTACGACGGGGCTAGCTACTTGCGTCGAAAGGATCCCGATTAACAAACTATACGTCAAGGTATAGCTTGTGATGCTAGTGACCAAGTTCATATAGATGTCGGCAAATAGCGTCTAACGCGTGTATGCCTTAGGATATAGTTGAGTTGAAGGTGTGTACAGTTAGAACACAAAGTTTGGGCCTAAGATTGGGTTTCAACATAGGCGTCATGCTTCGGCACGAGATGTGGCGTTAAGTCTTGAGTGGTCGGCATACAAGTGCTTAAGTTGGTTGAGTTGTTTGAGTTTAAGTCGGGAAACCGCCGCAAGGCAAAGTTGGTGGAGTGATACTAACATTCACAAGTCTTGATTGGGTCAGTTGGTGGTCAACATAGCAAGGGCCGCTAGGCGGCAAGGGCCGCGAGGCGGCGATATGGTTAAGTCTTACTGAACTACGAGGCACGGCCTCAGCAAGGGTTTGTAGTACGATCACACAAAAATGAGCTTCATCGCGTAGTTGCGTCTCTGATTTTAAGCCATAAGGCAAACATGACTCGATAGGTTAACGTTGTTGGCACGAGAAGGGTCTTGAGGCAAGGTATGAGTTAACGTTGTCGTTGCAAGCACGATGGTCTAGAGACACGGAATAGGCCAAGGCGTCGATCCTAAAAATGATCCTAAGGCAAGAGTAGAAAGACAATCAAAAAGGGGACTAAGTTGCACAAAAGTAAATCAAACGTGCCGGTTTGTATGGGTGGGCGAGGAGCTTTCCCCAGTACAGTTGAGTACTGACACCCACATAGTTACATATGCAGGCACAGGTAGCAGCTCGTGGCACGGAGCTCGCTTGGATGCGTCGAGGCACGAAGTTCCTTGGCGATTCGAAGCATGCGGCCGCATGGATTGAAGACTTATACGGGACATAATATGGACGTCGCCTTCCGAAGCTTCCTGGATCGAAATGTATTGAGAGATGAGAGAGAGCTGAGTGACTTGTAATATGAGCTTGAGTGAGCATGTGAGACTTGTAATCTTGGCCTTGCGCCCCCAATGTAACCGTTGTCTCAATATCAATAAAAGAGCTTCTTTGGATAACTTGTGTTTTGTTCTAAATTTTCGCTGCATGTTCAATCTCTGTATGGGACTTCTGTGCGACGACCCCGTCGCAGTCGCTGGAATCGGCTATTATGGAACCCGCTTGCACGAGCAATCTAGGCTCGTGCGGCATCATGCCTTAGCGAGGACGATCGCTCCTACGGGAGCGGGGCATGACATAATGGTATCAGAGCACGGCTTTACGTCCTTGGACTACCATTGAATTCTTTAACTCCGCTGTTCCGCAAACTCTGAATGTTGCTTCCGCATATTGATATCGTTGGTGCGCTCTCTCTCAAATGTCCTACGGGATGTCCATACAATAAGTCTATCTATTTTACAAAACATAGGAGAACAGTTTTTGACAACAAAACAAAATATGGTTCGCGTAAGCACGGTTGGCTAAGTCGGGCTGGGCATATACACCAAGGATTGCGTCGAAAAAGTCGAGTACGGGAATTGAATAGTACGAGCATAAAACGGGTTGAGCTTGATTGAGTAAAGTGAGATGACTATCGATAGGGGTACTATTGAGCGACGATATCGTCGGTGCGATATAAGTAAGCGTGCTTGGAAATTGAGGAATAGTTCGAACGGGATTGAAGAAGTCGATTTTGATTCGAATGATAGTTTTGAGGATTTATTGAATGACTTCATTCCTGAGTGGTGTATGCGATAGTCTTATGTCGATCGATCATTAAAGATTCGGAGTGTCGGTGAGTCTATCAGCAAGCGTCGCACATATGCAAAGCCTTAGATCGGGTACGATTGAGTGAGTTGTTGTCTTAAAGATTGATAAGTTGATTCGAATGGCCTAGAAATGGATGCGTACGGAACGTGCACGGGATTGAGGATGGTGAGAGTATGAAATGCGAAAACTTAAGTAGGTGAAATCGAATCGAAAAAAAGTTAGGGCGTACGAATGGATAACTTGATCGAGGAAATTGATGCGGATCGTATACGAAAAGTTAGCACGACAAGTAGATAGCGTACATGGAAGGTTTGATTTTGAAGTTACGCGAATGACTCTAAGGATTGGATTGAATGTTGCTCGATGATTTGAGTTAGCAAGGAATGATACGAATTGAGGAAATACGTTGGTCGATGACTTAAGATGGACGGGTGAACGATACATGAGTTTGGTTTGAGGAAATTGATGTTGTGAATGAATCGAGGGATAATGATTGAACTTGAATTTGAATGTCGAGGAGATTATCCAGTCGGACGATAGCATCATTCATACGACTCGAAACTTGTTGCAAAGGAAGATCGTCAGGTTACGCATGTCATTGATGGTATTGAGGCGTATCAAAGATCGATATGCGATAACTCGGGAGTACCTGACTCGGCGATTGACGATCGTGCAAGTGTTATTGTTCGCTGGATACGATACTTAGGATTTTGATCGAGATGAATGTTGGATGAAAATGATCGTGTCTTGATGGTTACGTTGATAGCCACAAAGTCGACGATCTTGTCTTGCGCGAGCGCAACTCCAGCCCCGCACATGCGTTGCTTCGAATTTGGGGCGATTGTTCCGCGTGAGCGCTGACATGGTGATTCATGTCGCGGGAATGATCGAAATCGGAAAATCAGGACGCGACAACGTTGATTGTCTCGACTTATCGGTTTGATGCGAAGGGGAATTCGAGGATGGTTGGACTTGCGACTGATGAATGAAAGAAACTTGAGGATTGAGTAGGTCCAATCCACGCATCGAGAATGAACTAGTCTAGACGCAAATAAGAGTTATGTCCCGATGAGGATGATTATCCCGCGAGAGCGAGCATGGTGATTCATGTCCACCGTGGAAAATCTGACTCGCGTGAGATCGGAACACAACATATTGTTAAGCTAGACGACCTCATGATCGATTACGTGAATTGGAATAGATGACTTAGGAAATATGAAATATGGAATTTTGGTTAGCAATGAATTGCGTCATAGCGTGCTCGAATTGAGAAAGATTGATAGGCGATCTGTGTCGAACGTGTTCAAAGAGATAGACTATGCAAAATGGCTTGTTGAACGAGTGAGATTGATATGTTAAGGAATTGGTTGAAACATAAGTTGTCATAGGATGGCTTTGCTGAATAACTCGGACCCCGTGCGACGAAATATTGGGATGTGTGTAGGCAATCTATGCTCGAAGTTTAGAAATCGGAGTGATGCGAGCTTGGGTAGAAAACCCCGTACTATCAACTTGGTTTGACCTTAGGATGGGGTCAGTGTTGATATCGTTGTTAGGGAACTATATTCAATACTTATGGAAAGACATAGCCTAGCAGTTAGGCAGACGTTCCGGTACGGAGCGATAGGAATGGTGAAGGCACCACTCATGAGGCTCGGTTGATATGCATGTATATCAAGGACGCTTGAATGCGTGCACGATCCGACTCGAGTGGTGATGGCAGAATTCGCTATCACGAGGCTTGGTTGAAATACATGTAGTTTAGGGACGCCTAAGATATGTGCACGATCCATACTAAGTGATACGCTGAATTCAAGTAAGATTTGAGGAACGAGAAAGTATCGTGGATTTTGATATCGTAAGTTTTGAAGAAAGGATTGAGGGTAGCACGAGCGTGGCTCGAATTTGAGTAAGGCATAGGAGAATTGTGTGCGAGAGTTCTTGAATGTTGAGTAAAGTGATAAGTCGATAAGTGTACTCAGTTAGTTTCGAGGACGAAACTTTTTTGAGTGGTGTAAGATGTAGTGCCCCATCCCGCTCAGTCAATCGGAGAAAATCGAAACGCCGACGGCGTTCGGCCTTAGCCTTGCAACGGCTGCTAGAAGACATCGCTCGATCGAGGCGACCGCTCACTCAGGTGGGGTAGTTTCGGTGAACTTGCCTCATCTTAGCCTTCGAATAATAAATTGGGTGTTTTCAACTTGCACAATAGGCTTGATAATAAAGACGAATCCACGTAGCTAAGGGAATAATCCCAACGGGTCGAAATGAGTTAGAACATGGAAAAAAAGGTCCAACGGTCGGCTTAGAGTTGGTGCACGGCGTGCTTTGAAAATGACACCCGGTCCTTCGTCCCATGGCTTGGGAGAAGAAAAGTTAGTCTTCGGTCCAAAAGCTAAGAGTTAGCCTAAGTCATAGGCGTCGCCCGCGTAAATGCTTGATAAAGCATGCACGCTTCCACTGCGCAAGGCTTGGCATAGCCTTTGCTCGTCCCTCGGGTTAAGTTGTAGGCTTGAGTAAGTCAGGCAAAGTCATGCCGGTCGACCTAAGTCATTCCAAGTGCGTCCCGCTCATTCTGCGGTTGTCAAGTTAAGTAGTCCCACGATCTCAAGGCCCGTCGACTTGGACAGGAGTGTCACGCAGAGCACGATTGGCTTAAGACACGATGCACGGGCTTAGTGTTTAAGGCTAGGATCATAATTGATTCAAAGTGAGTTTTGAGAAAGGACTATCAAATAGGCATTCATGAGTTGAACCAAATGATAGGGTAACAAGGAAGGAAATGCTCGCGACCGTGGATCGTCGAGGGGTCTCAAGGAAAGGAATGCTCGCGACCGTGGGTCGTCGAGGGATCTCAAGGATAGAAGTTTTGGTTTTGGTAGAGGAATGACTATGTAGACGCCAGTTTGTGTCGAGTCTTGCATGGTCATTTGATAACTTGTCGACAAGGAATGAACCCTCGAACGGTAACCCTTGGCCAACGGGCCGACTCGGTCTAGGATGGAACAGTATAGTCGTGCGTAAGGTTTTGGCACAGGTTAAGCGGGGACTTACGACGGGCAAGCTATGGATCCCGATTAACAAAACTATACGTCAAGGTATAGCTTGTGATGCTAGTGACCAAGTTCATATAGATGTCGGTAAATAGCGGCTAACCGCGTGTATGCCTTGGGATATAGTTGAGTTGAAGGTGTGTACAGTTAGAACACAAAGTTTGGGCCTAAGATTGGGTTTCAACATAGGCGTCGTGCTTCGGCACGAGATGTGGCGTTAAGTCTTGAGTGGTCGGCATACAAGTTGCTTAAGTTGGTTGAGTTTAAGTCGGGAAACTGCCGCAAGGCAAAGTTGGTTGAGTGACACTAACATTCACAAGTCTTGATTGGGTCAGTTGGTGGTCAACATAACAAGGGCCGCTAGGCGGCAAGGGCCGCGAGGCGGCGATATGGTTAAGTCTTACTGAACTGCGAGGCACGGCCTCAGCAAGGGTTTGTAGCACGGTCACACAGAAAATGGAGCTTCATCGCGTAGTTGCATCTCTGATTTTAAGCCGTAAGGCAAACACGACTCGATAGGTTAACGTTGTTGGCACGAGAAGGGTCTTGAGGCAAGGTATGAGTTAACATTGTCATTGCAAGCACGAGATGGTCTAGAGACACGGAATAGGCCAAGGCGTCGATCCTAAAATGATCCTAAGGCAAGAGTAAAAGACAATAAAAAAGGGGACTAAGTTGCACAAAAGTAAATCAAACGTGTCGGGTTTGTATGGGTGGGCGAGGAGCTCATTCCACCAGTACAGTTGAGTACTGACACCCACATAGTTTACATGTGCAGGCACAGGTAGAAGTCGTGGCGCGGAGCTTGCTTGGATGCATCGAGGCACGAAGTTTCTTGGCGATTCGAAGCGTGCGGCCGCATGGATTGATGACTTATACGGGACATAATGTATGGACGTCGCCTTCCGAAGCTTCCGCTGGATCGACAAATGTATTGAGAGATGAGAGAGCTGATGACTTGTAATGTGAGCTTGAGTGAGCATGTGAGACTTGTAATCTTGGCCTTGCACCCCCAATGTAACCGTTGTCTCAATATCAATAAAAGAGCTTCTTTGGATAACTTGTGTTTTGTTCTGAATTTTTGCTGCATTCAATATCTCTGCATGGGACTTCTGTGCGACGACCTCGTCGCAGCCGCTGGAATCGGCCATTTTGGAACCCGCCTTGCACGAGCAATCTAGGCTCGTGCGGCATCACGCCTTAGCGAGGACGATCGCTCCTACGGAAGCGGGGCATGACAGAAAGTACCAACAATAGGAAGACAGAGACTCATGTAAATATATTAGTGCACGTGTCATGAGAAGTACAATGTTTCTACACATGGACGGCTTGGGCGAACGATGAGGATATAAGGCCCGCCCCCGTAAATGGAGAGTTGCCAACATACAATCTGGACTTTGTCCATGTGCCTAGTAATTATACCTCTCCAATATCCATACCTCACAATCATGAAAACATGGTCACGATAACAATGAGAAAACATTCGTCAATCACTCAAATCTCGTGTGTGTAAACAGTCAAGACATGAAAATATCATGTATAAGTGAAATATAACAATATAAAGTAAATGAACATGAAAGCGTCAACAAGTACTTGCCTCGATAGTTTGAAATTGACAGGCACGATATGATCATGTCGGCACAAAAATGATCTCGGAAGTCAAACTACCAAGATGATTTCATATGATGGCACGGACCATGTTATTGAGTCTAGAATATTCAATTTAACTAGGAACGATACTGGAAAGTTCGAATTTGAGAGGAAATAGAAAATATACAATTGGTCATGGACAAGATTTGATAATCGAGAAATTCGTATAAATAAATATTTAGAACTATTTTAGAAAATATTTATAATAGTTGGAAATTATATTTTATTAATCAAAATACTTTAGATAAATACTTAAAAAATTAGAAACAATTATTTTAGAATTAAAATACAATTTAGTCAAAATACGATTTTTTAGGTCAAAAGCTATTTCAACAGATAAAAAATATAATAATATTTTTTCTAAACCTTGAAGTGCAGTTTAAAATTACATGTAGACATAGGGCGAAGCCCAAATAATATTCTATCACTATACAATTTTGGAAATATTAATTATATATTTTATAACAATAATAATAAAATAATAATGGCAAAAATAACACAACAACAACAATCATAATAATAATAATAATAACTATATAATTGTTAGAACATCATAATTTTGTAGTATATAACAATACAAATATAATATTACTAATAGTAAAAATATATAAACTATAACAACTTTCAAAAATAATAATAGAATGTATAATATATAAACTCTGACAACTCATACTCATATACATTAATAGTGAAACTCTGAAAACTCATACTCTCCGTATAAAAAACTACTAATAATAAACATCAATAAATCATTAGTGTTTCCTGTGTGTTATATTTGGGAAGGATGAGAAATAATGGAAGAAACGAGTGTGTGTGAAAAGAAAACTTAAAGAGCTTTGCTATGCCTACAACCAATGCTTACAACCCTCCTACATCTACCACGTGTCGGACTTCGATTGGAGGAGGGG
>JANAVB010018571.1:60000-62170 GCA_029216955.1 Iris pallida | reverse complement strand
CTGAAGAAGGATGATCGGTACGGATGTGTATCGACTACAAGGCTCTCAACAGTCTCACGATCAAGAATAAGTACCCGCTGCCGAGGATTGATGATCTGTTCGATCAGCTGAGCGAGCAAAGGTATTTTCCAAGATTAATCTGAGGTCAGGTTACCACCAGGTGAAGGTGAGTAAGAAAGATATTTCGAGACAATATTCAGGATATGGTATGTCCAGTTTGAGTTCATGGTGATGCCGTTTGGGTTAACTAACGCCCCGACAGTGTTCATGAACCTGATGAACAAGGTATTCCACCAGTACTTGGATAAGTTCGTAGTGGTGTTCATCGACGACATTTTGGTATACTCGAAGATCCCAGAGGAGCATAAGGAGCACTTTAGAGTGGTTCTGGAGACTCTCAAGAAGGAGGAGCTTTATGGCAAGCTCTCGAAGTGTGAGTTCTTCTTGGATCGAGTTGATTTTCTAGGTCATGTTTTGACCCGGGATGGGATCTCAGTCGACCTGAGGAAGATCACGACAGTTGAGACGTGGACAGCACGAGTTCAATTGCAGAGATCCGGAGCTTCCTGGGATTGACAGGCTAATACAAGAGGTTCGTTCAGGATTTCTTCCGGATTGCAGAGCCATTGACTAGGCAAACCCAAAAATACGCAGAGTTTATCTGGTCGGAGGAGTGTCAGGTCGCTTTTGATGAGTTGAAGAAGCGGCTGACGACAACCCCGATTTTGACATTGCCATCAGGATCAGGCAGGTTCACTATCTACAGTGACGCCTCAGGGAAGGGTCTGGATTGTGTCTTGCAGCAGCATGGAAAGGTGATTGCCTATGCATCCAGGCAATTATGTTCGCATGAGAAGAACTACCCTACCCATGACTTGGAGTTGGCGGCAGTTATCTTTGCTCCAGTTGTAGAAGCATTATCTATATAGAGAGCGTGTGGAGATCTTTATAGACCATAAGAGCTTGAAGTATGTGTTACACAGAAGGAGCTCAACATGAGGTAGAGGAGATGGTTGGAGTTGATGAATGATTTCAATATTTCGTTGCAGTATCCAGGAAAGGCCAATGTGGTTGCTGATGTCTTGAGTAGGCATCCGGTAGCTTTGTGTTTGACAGTAGATCGTCACTTGTTAGCAGATTTGGAGAGCCTGGAGATCGAGGTGATAGTGACGGAAGTTGAGATACAGATGTGGGGACTGCAGATTCAGTCGAACTTGATGGAGAGGATTAAGTCGAGTCAGTTCGACGATGTTGCTCTGCGGTGTATTCGAGAGCAAGTTCGAGCAGGACATGTGGATGAGTTTGTCATTGCAGAGGATGACGTTTTGAGGTACGATTCCAGACTGTGTGTGCCTAGTGGAGACATTCAGGAGTATGTTATGCAGAAAGCCCACCGTTCTCAGTACTCTATGCATCCAGGCACCAACAAAATGTATCGGGATCTGAAGGAGCATATATGGTGGTATGGGATGAAGCGAAAGGTAGCACGCTTTGTAGCCAGATGTTTAATAGTCTGTCAGCAGGTTAAGGCAGAGAGGCAGAGGACAAAGAACTATTACAGCCATTGCCCATTCCGAAGTGGAAGTGAGAGCACTTTAGGATGACTTTGTTTCAAGATTGCCACGTACACCAGGAAGAAAAGACGCAATTTGGGTCATCGTAGACACGTTGACCAAATCAGCCTATTTTTTGCCATTCAAAGTGGATTTGTCTACAGAAAAGCTAGCAGAGATATACGTGCGTCAGATTATCAGACTTTTGGAGTTCCGGTGAAGTATTGTCTCGGATCGAGATAGTCGCTTTACTTCTCATTTCTGGCGGAGTCTGCATACTAGTTTGGGCATTCAGCTCAAGTTTAGTATTGCATACCATCCTCAGACGGACGGACAGTCAGAGAGGACTATTATACACTCGAGAATATGCTACGGACTTGTGTCCTGGATTTTAGAGGTTTCTGGGAGGATCATTTGTACTTGGTGGAGTTTGTATACAATAACAGTTTTCAGGCCAATATTGAGATGTCACCATTCGAGACGTTGTACGGGCATAGATGTCGTACTCCCTTGTCTTGGGATGACGTTGGAGAGCGAGCTTTATTGGGACCTGAGAAGGTTGTTGACGCAGCCGAGAAGGTGAAGTTCATCAGAGAGAGACTTCGCGTGGCGTAGGA
>JANAVB010018571.1:22500-55000 GCA_029216955.1 Iris pallida | reverse complement strand
GCTCTGGGGTAAGTAGCTCCTGGAAGAAGGCAGAGACCGCTTTGTGGATATCCACTTGTTGATATCCCAGCAGGTGCGAAAAATACCTCCGAAAACCCGTCTAGTCTGGGCACACTGTGTTCGTCAATGGCCTAGATGGCATCTTTTACCTCTTGCTCGAAAAGAGGCTGTTCTAACCGGATGTTGTCGGTGTCGCTAATAAGGTGGGAATCTCTTCCAGGAAGGTGTTGTCTCTAAGGACCGTTTCTTTAGAGAACAGTCGGGAATAGAACTTCGCGGCCGCCACTTGGATACCCTTTTGATCGCTGATGCTGGTCCCGATTTCATCGGCTATCTATGAAGAGTGAGTTTCTGTCTGCGACCATTGACGCAGGCGTGGAAGTAGCTCGAGTTTTTGTCCCCCTCGCTGTTCCATTTAAACCTCGCTTTTGCTTCCAAAAATCTTCTCAACTTTCAGCCTGAATTTGAGGATAGCTTTGGTGGGGTTAAGGGCCTTCCTGGTAGCTGGCGATCGGTCGGTCATGAACCTGACTTCAGCACGAGTAAGGTCATCCTCAGCCTCACAAATGGCCTGAAAAATATCCCCATATGCTTGCTGCTCCAGACCTCTAGGGCTTTCCTCATGGCCTTGAGCTTGTTGGCTATCCGAGTGAGAGGTTCGGGGGAATACTCGCGGTTCCAAGCTTCCGTGATGACGTCCAAGAATTGGGGGTGCTCGCTCCAGAAGTCCAGGAAGCGGAAACACTTTTTGGACTGGCCAATATGCTAGTAATTCCCACTAGCAGGGAAGCATGGTCGGATTCGGTGGCATTGAGGTGAGACATTAGAGGTGGTCCCCATTCCGTGCCAGTGGGCATTCGTCAGGGCCCTGTCAAGGCAGGAGTATTGCACCAGGTGAAGGTATTGCCGGTGAACGAAAGAGGGAAGATATGGAAGTTGAAGATGAAGTTGTTGAAATCTTGCATGGCCGATTGAGGGGGAGGGCGGCCGCCAGTCTTCTCTTCTCTGCATGTGATAGCGTTAAAGTCCTCTATGCAAAGCCACGAGAGGTTAGGGTAGTGATGGTGGATGTCCAGAAGATCGTTCCAGAGGTGTTTGCGATCAGCGATGTCACAACTGCCATGAACCTCGGAAAGGATAGCGCGCTTGGGGATCAAAAGGTGTTCCATCCAGCAAGATAGGGCTTGCCTGGAGTCCTGAATACTCCGATCTTGAAGTCCTTCGAGCAGAGGATCCAAATGTCATATTTTCCAGCAATGGCCGAATGAAAGCCTAACTGCAGTTGAATGGATTTGAGTCTCTTGGGAGATTTTGGGTTCAAGGATGATCAAGATGTCAATCTTGTGAGTCTTCTTAAGGCTAGTGATTCTCCTTTTGGTTGGTTTGTTCGCCAGACTACGACATTCTAGTGAGAATGTTCAGCATTAATGGAGCGGGGTTGTGGGGGTTTGGTTGGTCCGCTTGGCTGTGGACTTGGTGTGCATGGCGGGGACACTGCGGCCCCTTTCTTTTCTGATTCCTGGTTGTGGTGGTAGCCTCTCCTACCTTCGAGGTAGATGTGCCGAGGATGGAATCCTCGGGAGGGTTGGGGAGAGTGTCTTCGGAGGGTTCGACCAATTCTCATGCGGAGTCCAGAACGGGTTCCTCAGGAGGGATGAGAAGGGTGTCGTCGGTGATGCCAATCTGGTCTCCTTTCGACTGGAGAGAGAATCCTGCAGCGAGGACCTGAAGTCCTATAAGGGCCTGCTCTAGACCTAGAATAGCGAGGGCGTCTACGACGGCGACTCCGTGGGAGGCGGGGTGGTCTGTGGTATTTGAGGTTCATGGAGGGTCTCCTCTGCGGCCTCCGGGGGGTCGCTGATGTCCTCAGAGTCCGGCCCGGGGGCCACGACAGAATCTGCAGGAAAGGCTATCTCCTGGGAGGGGGTCCGCTTCCGAGACGAAGGCGTTAAACTGGTTGGAAAGGGGTAGGTTTGGTGGGTGGTAGGGGACGACCGCTTTGTCCGAGGAGCATCTCTGCCTGATTTGCCTTCGCTGGAGTTAATTTGGTGTGGGAGTTTGGTAGAGGAAGCAGGAGGGATTGGGCAAGCGATTGATACTTGCCCCCATTGGGGTGAGATTCTTTCCACACTGGTTTCTTTTTGAGCTCTGGATGAAGACGAAAACATGCTTTGAGGGTGACCGTGCAAATGGCAGTGAGAGCAGAATAATGTGATTATCGTAGATGATTTGCTGGTGTGAGTCTGGTTGCCAAGTTCAATGAGGATGTGATTGTGGGGTTTGGAGGTGAGGTCGAGTTCCACACATATCTTGGCGTAGTGGACTTTGGTCAGGTTGCTGGTTTCTGCTGCAGTGGCTACATATGTCCCAAATGAGTTGGCTATACGCCTAAGAGCCGCTGGAACGAAACAAAAAAGTAGAAGATTGGAAAGGGTCACCCAGGCAGCAACCGTCGCTGAGTCTTTCTTAGTGTTTAAGCTCGCTGACCACTTGATTATCTTCATCTGGTGGGAATCAACCCTACTGGTGCCTTTGGACCACACGGTCCTGTGGTCAAGATCGGAGGAGAGATGGAGCAGAATGTGTCTCGAGTCGAGGGATGCGACCCTGTATTATGCAGAGAGCCGCCAACTGGCAATAACCTCCTTAACCCGGGAGAGTTTAGGACAGCCTGAGAAGAATTTAAGAACGAAGAAGTAGGGAAAGGAGGTGGCCAGGGAGGTCAGTTCCTGGTCGGTGAAGGGTACTGTAGGCACGGAAGATGCCAGCGAATACTCAACTTCGAGAGGGGACGTCCGGGAACAGGAGCATATATATATATAATATAAATATATATCTCTAGGTTGAATGTATATGTATTTTTTTTTATATATATATTTTTATTTGATAGTGATATAAGGTATAGCCTATGGTTGGTAAGTTAGTTAGAATTAACCTATAGGCCTAGTTAGGCAAGGTTTGACTAGCAAGTTGACCAAAGTCAACTGTGGGTCAAACTTGACATAGAATTGACTCAAATGGACTTAAAAGGACTAGTTAACTTAAGTTTGACTTAAACTTAGAACATTTAACTAGTTGACTTAGGTTTGACCTAGTTTGACTAGAATGGTTGACCGAGTTAACAAAGAGTTGACTGTGACTAGAATGACCTAGAATCAGTTAGAATGCATTGTAAATTTCTCTTATTTCATTAGACACTTTGTAACCTGTGGTTGCTCTAAATAGTACTCAATTACTCCGGTCCGGACATATTTTTTCATCAGACATTCAGGATATCAGACGAGTACATTCTCTGGCCGTTTTATACTTGGTAGGAATTATATTCTTGTTATAGACTAATCTACTTGATGCTGACACGATGTTATCACGGATTAGTACTATATAGATCTTTATATGAGATGTTATCCTACTCGGGTGCATCGAATACATCATGTCATGTGCTTTTCACGAACATTATGTATTCCATGGACTCTTATTATTCATGTACACTCATGTACTGTCATGTACTCTCATGATCTCATGTGCTTCATGTATAAACTTTCATGTACAATAACATAACCTGTTCAGATCCTTGTGTATTAATTGGGGTACCGGGAGTAGAAGTGGTCATGTGAATAATTCCAAAGTAGTAATCATGTACAAACTCTGTAGTGTAATAATGTACAAATTCAAGCCGTTCACATAACTATCTTGTACTCTAAATCACTTAGTCACTTACAGTTCTCTATTACCATATATAGATATATTTTGTTTATCATATTCTCTCTTCCCCTTCATGTTTATTCTTACAGTTTCATGTACTTTATTCTATAACATGCTTTATATTTTTTGTCATGATATGGACTGTGTGAGAGATATATATTCGTTCTTGTCTTGATTGGACGTGTTGAAAATATTACAGAGGATGAGGAGTTCTTCTCCACATATTATGAAGCTGGATTAGATGACACCGGTGACTTGGACCCTTAGGAGGATCCAGCAGTTGCTGAGTACTTACCCATTGTCTAGATTAGACTGCTAGACTAGTTATCTTTATTTAGTTGTCTTGTCTTGATGTATTTTAAGATATTGGATTTTTGGTGTTATTTAAACACCCAGACTTATTTCTTTCTATTTTCATCTTTTATCCTATCTTTCTATTTCCATCTTAGAATTTTGTGATTGAATTGTTCCTTCGTATTGTTCTCATTTTTGGAGAGTATATTATTGTATAGGTACAGTTATATATTATTAGATATTGTGACCTAGGACAGCATTCTACCACCGACACTGCAGCGTAGCTGGACGTACCCACTTCTCGTGCCCTTACACTGGGTGCGGGTCGTGGCACACGGAGTGTAGAAGAAATTAAGATGAATATTATCGAGGGAGAGATTACATATATATAGGAGAGGCTAGCCTCCTCTCCTATTATTCTAAGCAATGTAGGACTAAAGCCCATTAACTCATAACTCTAATAAACTTAACATCCTCCCTCAAGATGGAGCGTAGATGTCAATCATGCCCAGCTTGTTACATAAAAATTGAACCCGAGGACCCATAAGAGGGCTTTGTGATATATCAGCTATCTGGTCGCCGGTCTTCACATGTTGAAACTTTATCATTCCTTTCTTATATTTATCACGAACAAAATGAATGTCAATTTCAATATGCTTTGTCCGTTCATAAAAATACTGGGTTGATGGCAATGTAAATAGCAGACTGGTTATCACACCATAGATCTGCCACTTGAGACCCTTTATCTTCTCCCATTTCTTGTAGGAGATGCTTCATATATAATATCTCTGACGTGCCATGAGCAATAGCTCGATATTCTGCTTCTGAGCTCGAGCGTGCTATCATACTTTGTTTCTTGCTCTTCTATGACACTAAATTTCTACCAATAAATACTGAGTAGCCAGATGTAGACCGTCTATCTGTCAGGCTTGCTCCCCAGTCAGCATCAGTAAAACACTCAATGCGAGTGTGTCCATTATTCTCCATTCGAATTCCTTTTCCTGGATTCTTTACTAGATAACCCAGAATTCTGAGAACTGCCTGCCAGTGAAGAATTCTTGGAGAAGCCATAAATCTACTTACAACACTTACTGCAAAAGAAATGTCCGAACGCGTCATAACCGCCAAGTAGTTAAGTTTTCCAATTACTCGACGATACTGATCTAGATTGGTCATCAGGACCCCTTCGTCTGGAAGTAACTTCGCCCCTGGATCCATAGGTGAGGTTGCTCCCTTTGCTTGCATCATGCCTGCATCATTAAGTATGTCCAACACATACTTTCTTTGAGATATTACAATGTCCCGCTTACCCCTGTGACCTCAATGCCCAAGAAATAACTCAAGGATCCCATATCCTTGGTTTGAAATTGTTCTCCAAGAAACTTCTTGAGGCTTGCAATACCCTGGCTGTCATCTTCCGTGATTACAATATCATCAACGTAGACTCCAAGGAGTATTCTTCCAGTAGATGTGTGTCGATAGAAGATTGAATGGTCCTTCTTCGATTGACACATGCCAAATTGAGTAACAACATGCGTAAATCGACCAAACCATGCACGAGGCGATTGTTTCAGACCATAGATAGCCTTCCTCAGATGACACACTTTACCCTCCCTTGCAACGAACCCGGGAGGTTGCATCACAATACTTCTTCATCAAGATCCCCGTGGAGGAAAGCATTCTTTATATCAAGCTGGAGTAACGGCCAATCATATCGGAGGGCCAAGGTCATGAGGACACGAATGGATGTCATTTTGGCCACAGGAGAGAATGTTTTGAAGTAATCCTCACCATAGGTTTGAGAGTATCATTTGGCCACCAGTTGAGCCTTCAGTCGATCAAGGGTGCCATCCGGTTTGACCTTAATCGTGAACACCCATTTACAGCCGACTGCATGTTTACCAGTAGGTAAGTCGACTAAGTCCCATGTATGATTCTTCTGGAGAGCTTTCATCGCTTCGTTCATAGCAGCACGCCAACCAGGATGTCGGAGACCTTCTCAGCGGTCTTGGGAATCTGAATTCCATCAATAGTAGCCACCAGAGACTGAGTGTGAGTGGTAAGACCTTTGTAGCTGTCAACATACAAGGGATGATCACGACAGGCACGACGAGGACATTCTGGAGGCGGGACCACCGGAGCTGATGGCAGAACTGGTGGAGTTGCTGGTGGAACAGAAGGAGGCAACTCATTTGAGTCGGAACTGCTGATCGAACCAGAGGAGGATGAATCTGTGGGCGATGTTGGCAATGGCTGAATCGGTGTATGTGGATCATCTGACTGGGAGACTGGCTCAATAAGGGAGGGCACCCGTACGGGAGGCTGTTGTGTTTGAGGAGAAAATAACAAAAAGTCATCTTCGGGATAGACCAGAGGAGCCGGACCCCGTGATTGTGGTAGTGGTGGAAATTCAGTTTCTACAAAGGTAACATCGCGAGTAAAAAAATAGCACTTTAGAGAAACACCGATACCCTTTCTGATCTTTAGGATACCTAAGAAAATTATTGTATTGCCTTAGGATCTAATTTAGAAAGGGTTGGTCGGGTATCCCGAACATAGCATAAGCAGCCAAAGATTCGGAGAGGCAGAGAAAATGGCTCTCGTCCAGGAAAAAGTCTAGAAAAAGGAGTGTTACCATTGAAACTGATGATGGCATGCGGTTAATAAGATAACAAGCAGTAAGAACTGCATCCGACCAAAATCGCTTGGGAGTACGTGCATGAAACATAAGAGCATGCGTAGTTTCCAATAAATGGCGATTCTTGCATTCGGCTACACCATTTTGTTGTGGTGTGTACACACAAGAAGTTTGGTGGATGATGCCATGGAGGGCCAGATGTTTATCGAGATCACGTGATAAATACTCACGGCCATTGTCACTCCGAAAAATTTTGATGGGAGGACCAAATTATGTTTTTACTTCGGCATGAAAGTTGCACCAGATGTTAAATAATTCAGAGCAATTTTTCATCAAATAAATAAAAGTGACACGTGAGTAATCATCAACAAAAGTAACAAAGTACTTAAAGTCCATGACAGATTCAATCGGACAGGGTCTCCATATATCAGAATGCACCAACTCAAAAGGAGCATAAGCAATTTTATTTGGACTCACCGGATAAGGAATCCGATGATGTTTAGCTAAACTACATGGTTCGCAATAAAAAGAAGAGAGAATATCTAAAGATGGGTATATTTTCTGGAGAGCTTGGGACGATGGATGGCCTAACTGACAATGTAACTCGACAAGTTCGAGTTTCATGCCGCCACAGGCAACAGAAGAAGTTGCGTCAAACAGGTACAAGCCTCCAGCCACATGTCCCTTACCGATAGTCTTTTCAGTTTTTAGGTCCTGAAAAACATAACCATCAGGTAAAAATGTTACCGAGCAATGCAGTTCACGAGTAATTTGACTAATAGAAGTAAACGGAACGGATTCCCAGGAGTAAGTAGCACAGAGTTGAGGGACAGTCCGGTAGAAAGAATGGCATTTCTACGTCCTCGGACTGTCAGAGAACCTCCATTGGCAACAGTAATGCCAGAAGCACGACGTACAGGTACATAATCATGTATCATACCTGCGTCTCCAGTTATATGAGAGGATGCACCAGAGTCAATTATCCACTGCTTGGATTTCACTATGTACGCTGCTGAGTATCCAGCTGTGGAACCAGACGTGGATGCTTCACCACGACGTTGAGCCTGAAAATCAAAGAACTCTGTATATGAGTCCGAAGTTATCTGAATCGATCGTACACCATCATTAGGGGCATCAGTGGTGATATTAGAAGCCATTGCCCCGATCTCTATCACGTTGAAGCATGTGCGCGGTCATCCTCCATCACGACCGCCATTGTCCCGTCCTCCATCACGACCAGTATTGTGGCCCCCACGTCGGCCGCCACGACCACCACGAAATCCCGTACGTGCAGTCCCGAGAGCAGAACGGTCAACATGAGGATCACCCAGAGTGGTTTCAACTACTTTGGCAGCCCGAAGGACACGATAGTGTGCTTCCAACAGGGACGGTACATCAGATCCAGCAATAATCTGAGATCGAGCAGAGTCCGCATCAGGATGAAGTGAGGCAAGATAAGCCATGACATGAAGCTGCTCACGTTGAGCCCTGCTTCATTAATATTCGACGTAAGAGGTAAAACACGATCGATCTCATCCGTCATAGCCTTAAAGGCCCGAAAATGGTCTTTATGGGATTTATCTCCTTGATTTGCTCGGTATACACCAACGACCGAGTCATAGATACGAGACAAATCGTATTTACCATCAAATGCTGCCACCAGTACCTTCCATAACTCCTTCACGGAGTTCGTATTTTGAACCATGTCTTCCACTGATGGTTCCATGGAATTCTTCAACTGTAAACAGTCTACTGTCATCCGTCTTCCATTGCTCAAAGATGGGATCATCTTCTACTGGAGGGTTGTCACTCAGATGTTTGGACAACCGTATTTCTCGAAGTATCTTTTCGACCTTCTTTCTCCATGTGGAGTAGCCCTTTGGTCCTTCCAACCGTCGATCGACAAGTCGAATGGAGGAAATCGTTGTGCTAGTGCCTGCTAGTGTGTGATGATACTAGTATCTGTGCGCTATTTGCCGAAGAGTCTGCCATATATCAGAGATTCGACTGTCGATATGTTCTTTTCTCTTGAAAAATACAACTCTGCCAATGCGCTAGAACGGAGCCTAGAATCACACACGCATAGAGAGTGTGGATCACAAGCCAGGACAGAGAGATAGCCCATGGTATCCTTTTTAAATCCTGGTGTGGAGATCAAGAAAAGAAACAAAGATTCATGCACAATAAACCATATGTGTGCTCTTTGTTAAATTTCTAGCATTGAAGGGCAGAGGTTCATACAAATGTTTTCCCTCTGAGATTCCCAATATTTTTTACCTAAACTAGGGTTTGGAAGGAGTGGGTGGCGGCTGATCGAAGTAGAGGTTTAGGGTTAGGTATTGTCGACATGGTGGGGGGTGGGGGGGCTGACCGGAGGGGGTTGATTGGAGCAGCGGGCGGACGGAGGGGAGAACGGGTACTGTAGCAGCGGATTGGGGGGAGGGTACTGTAGCAACGGACGGGGGGGTGGGGGTGGCTGACACTGTAGCAACGGCGCGGGGGGGGGGGAAGGGGGGGTTGAGCAGCAGCAGGGGGGGGGGAGGGGGGGGACGGGAGGAGGCGGCTAGGGTTTTATTTATTTTTGTGTGGAGAGGCTAGGGTTTTGGCTTTGATACCATGTAGAAGAAAATAATAAGATGAATATTATTGAGAGAGAGATTACATTTATATAGGAGAGGCTAGCCTCCTCTCCTATTATTCTAAGCAATGTGGGACTAAAGCCCATTAACTTATAACTCTAATATAACACTTAACATGGAGAAAGTTTGTCATGACCCGCACCCTAGAGTAAGGGCACGAGACATGGGTACGTCCAGCCTACGCTGCAGTGTCGGTGGAAGAACGCTATCCTTGGTCACAACATCTAACAATATAATACTAAGCAATTTATACTCCCTGAATGGGGGTGACATAGCAGAATGTAAACTCAATCACAACTAAGGAAGAAGAAGCACGATATGATATAGAACTCAAAGAAATACAGATGATCAGAAGAGTCTAAGTGTCTAAGACAACATCTCAGCAACATCCAGAAATACAAGTCTCAACTACTGAATATGAAAGAATATATACAATCCAGATCTCAAATGACAGAAATAGTAAAACCTAGACTAAACTAGTCCCAAGACAACATAAGTAAGATAAAGCCTAACTAAACTAGTCTAGGCAGTAGGAGTAATTTCATCAGCTAGAGCTGGGTCCTCCTGAGAGTACAGCTCACAAGTGTCGTCTAGGACTGTCCCATAGAAGGTGTCAACACCAGCCTCATCCTCGTCCTCTGTAAACATTCAACGGTGCCCAATCAGGACGGAGCGAGCATAATACATCTCAACAGTTCATAGCAGGTTAGAAAATATAATCATACAGTAAAGTAAGATACAGAAACTGAAAGAAAGTACAGAATGTAAACAGAGAGAGAATTATAATAGAAATATCTACTATAAGTAGAGAACTTACAGTGGCTAGTGAGTGATAGTACAATATAAACATGTGAATGGCATAGGAGATTCTGGAAACTATACTATGGAGTGATTCTGGGAACTACACTACTTAGATATTATTCATATGTCTACTTCTACTCCCCCGTACCCCCAATCAATACACAAGGATCCAGCCAGGTTATGTTACGATCCATGCAATGGCCCACAAGGGGTGATACATGGTAGGCCTAAAAATGGGTGATTCTAGGAATGCCCATAAATGGGTGATTCAATGAAGACTCTGTAATCATGAGAGTACATGTCACAAGTGATTAATGAACCATGAAACATAGTGATACACAACGTAAGTGAAACGCACAAAACATGTAGTATCCGATGCTCCCTGAGGGGATAACATCTCAAGAAAGGAACCATATAGTACTAATCCGTGTGACCAACATGACAGTATCAAGTAAAGTAATTTAAAGCAGGAGAATAATTCTAAACAGGATATGAAATGATCAGAGAATGTACTCACCTGTATCCTGAGTATCTGAAGAGTATCTACTGTCCGAGGAGTGGTATATGTCTCCTATAGAACAGTACAAGTCACCATGAGTCTAAAATGATAATAAGATGCAAGTCAATGCATTCTACATGAATCTAGGTCAATCTAGACCAAAGTCAACTCTTGGTCAACTCTGGTCAACCCTAGAAGTCAAACTAGGTCAACTAGGGCTAACCAAGTCTAAACTAGTCAAATTAGCCTATGCTAGTCTAACTTGATCTTAACCAAGGCTATACAAGCCAAACACAAGTCACACATCATAAGCACATTTACATTAGCTATATAAGCTATCAATCATGAAATTCATGTATATACATATATATGTCTATCTATCCATGGTCCTAGGCATATATAACCTATGAACCATATAGTACTATATCATATAATATATATATATCTATCACATATGTAGCACACACACACACACACACACACACACACACACACACACACACACACACACACACACACACACACACACACACAGATATATATATATATATATATATATATATATATATATATATATATATATATATATATATATATATATATATAAAATATATATATATATATATATATATATATATATATATATATATATATATATATATATATATATATATATATAACATAGCCTCACAACATAAACTCTATAGTATCACCCATATATATATACCAAGTGCAATGTGTCACATACAAAGTGAGAACCTTCATGTAAACTTGAACCCCAATCAATACACAACATTACCATGTGTCCTTTACCTAGCATATGTGTGTGTGTGTGTAAGAGTTTTTGTGTGGGAAGGGTTAATGAATAAACCATGTGTGTCATGATATTGTGTGTGTATGTGTGGTGTATGGAGTGTGAGGGTGTAACCTGTTTCAGAAATGTGTAGGGACATCAATATGTGTGTGTGTGATAGGAATAAGAAAACAGGCAATACCAACAGTGTGGTGTGAGTGTGTGCTATCCAGGAAATAGAGTGTGTACTGCTGTGTATGGCAGTTGGAATAATTCCCAGGAACCCAAGACAGTAAAGTCCAGTTAACAGTTTTTAAGTAAATGGAAATCAAGACAGTTGTGAATGGAAAGAAAATAATTTTAATATGAACAACTTGAATCAATGACTGTGAGCTATTGAAGGGAGCTTGTGTTCCCTGGAATTCGGTTTCCAGTGTGGTATGCTAATGAACCAATGTGGGTGTTAAACATTTGTGTGTGTTAACAGTAAAACATGTGTGCAGGAATCACATTTGAGAGTGCCTCAGGAAATTATGAATAATAGGGTTCAGGATTTATAAGACACCAGCCCATCTCGACAGTTCAAACAATGTAAATCCAACATACATATTGAACTCTTAGTTTATAGGTTCAACTTCAATCAATCTCAGGTTACTTACTGACATCTAAATAGGAAAATCATTCAATGGATCAAATAAATTCCCATTCCCTGTGTCTCAGGAATTTCGAAGAATATGCTAGCAATAGTTCTCACAAATATGACAGTTCAAAGCAATGCAAATCCAAACTTTTAGACAGTTAGTCACACTAAACTGAATTAACAGTTATGAGGAAAGATTAGTAGCAAATCCCATCTCAGGAAATCAACTCAGTGTTCAGGGAATATCATTCAATGAGTCAGATTAATCCCCATTCCCTGTGTCTCAGTGTGTAACCTGTGGATTTGAACTGATCAGTGTATCTTAGTGTTCACTCAAGGCATTAACATCAGGAATTTATTCTAACACTTGTCATCTTCAACTAAAACATGTAACCAACATTTATCAGTGATCCAAAACATGTGTAGGTGGGTTAATCTGGTAATTAATTCATTAATCAATAATTAAAATAAGAAATTAACTCCAAAAACAGAAATCAGTACTATATGTATCAGTCGTTTACATTCGAACCCCAACTCAATATCAATTATTCCATTTCTCATAAATCAACCCATTATAATAAGTAAAACTAACTAACATATACTAACAAACATGTCTAGGATCTTAATTAGCAATTAAACCATAATTTAAACAATTTAAACTGGAATTAAACACAGTGAAATTTAACAGGAACTAAACACAGGGAAGCAGTGTCGTGCAGGCAGAACTTGAGCTCGTGGACACGACACGGTGCAAACCAATTCTCGTGCTCGTGCATGGGGGTACTCCTAGGGTAGGACTAGGGTCCTAGCACCGTGAATCGGACCCACGTGTCATCATGTCTGACTTATCAAGCCGTATCCGAACCCAAAATCGAACTGTACGCGTATAGTGCAAATCCAGTGCACGAGCTCGTGCTCGCTCGACACGACACGGGGACACATGAGACTTGGGGAGGCCTTGTCAGACACTGCCTCCACCCATATGTCAAGTGCCTCGTGTCGAGTCACCGTGTCCGTGGAGAATTTTACCCCGAGTAGCAGGGAAAACCTTAGCCGTGTGCGGGGACTGTGTTCGTGTCCTCGTGTGGACACGACACGAAACCAAAATCAAGAAGAAATGACAAAAATCGACAAGCAAGCCCTAGATCTACAAATCCATTTAAAAAGATTCCAGAAATTAGGTCGAAATGTCCTTTGGGGCATTTCATCAAACACTTAATGCCTAAAACTGATACGTGTCCAATTGGCACACGATTCGGACATGGTTTCCTACCAAACTTGGGGGTTAGCTAGGGGACACCTAGATCTAGGCTACCATGCAATTAAAATAGCAATTTAGATGAATTTAGATGGTATTACCTATTGGTGTCAAAAACCAAAGAAAGCTTTAAATAGGGGGGGTTCCTCCTTGCTAGCCAACTCTCCCAAATTGTCCACAAACTGAGATTATCCTCCATGAACCGCAAGAGGGAGACAATTAGAATCTAATGCAAGTGGTTTTAAAGAAAAAGGAATTAAAATGGATTTGATATGAATTTCTAAAGTTGGAGATTTACCTCTTTCTAAACTTGAGATCTATTTCCAAGGGAGGCTAACCCTAAATGAAGGAGGCATTAAATAGGGTGGGATTCCCTAGGTGGCTGGTCATAGTGGGTTAGGGTTAGGGTTTAGTGATGGGCTATGGGCCTTGGGCCAACTTTCACAAGCTATGGCTAAGTAATTATCTATTGGTCTCAAAACCATAAGTCATGACTTATGACTTAACCCTCTCTATTCTAACTTGAGTCTAAAAGACTAAATCATGGGTTAACTCTAGTTAGACTAGGGTTACTTAACCTAACCAAGGCAGTCACAACTAGGGTTAGCTTCTAGACTAGTCTACCAAAGTCAATGCTAGTCAAAGTCAACCTAGTCAACCATCATCCAAAATAATTTCTAAAAATTTCTATAAATTCAAATAAATAATATTAAAATCAAATAAACCCAAAAATGACAAAAATACCCTCAAGCTAAAATGATAAATGAAATACCCTAATCACAAGGCTAGGCTCTAGATCACTATCTCTAGGGTTACACTAGCAAAACACCAAATCACAAGTCATAATTTTAAATAGTTTAAAAATGATTAAAAATCACCAAAAATCATAATATGAAATAAATATCAATAAATAATAATTATAATTATAAAATTTCAAAATTACCCTTATCTGGAAAACTGGGTGTTACAATCCTACCCACCTTATAAAAATTTCGTCCTCGAAATTAAGATGATCGTACCCCCTTCTAGGTCAAACATAGTCAAGGGTCAATCACTAGTCAATTTTCTCAACATCCTAGTACTTGGTCATCAGCTGGTCAACTTCTTAGGATTTTACCTATGCTAGCTACCTAAGTGTTGGCAACTAGAATTTAGCAAAAAAAGAAACTCTATAATAGGCTAGCTCTTAACTTCCCAATCCTATCAAGTCACCCATAACTAAGTACCTACAAGCTAAGCACACAAATCCCAAATACCACATATATATGCTCAAGAACAACAACCTATCACATATATCCTAAGTATATCATCTATATATATATGACTGATCAACCAAGGGTTAAAGTAGACTAAACTTATAAGGGACTGAAACAAAAGCTCAGGAATTAGGCTAAGGATGAATGGTCTGAAATATCAATATAGGCAAAAGGAAATGATGCCAAGGGGACTGAAATTATGAGCTAAAGGACAGGACATTTGGGTCCACTTGTAAAGTCAAAGTGAAAGGAAATCTATATAGTGACTGAAACATGCCTCTAGATCAACCTGGCCTCTCCTCTATATCTGGCTGAACTAACTATATGCAGGACAGTGGTCTGAAGAAGTGAACCAAACTGGTATACAGGGAATGCAATAGGCAGTATACTGCAAATGGGTGCAGGCTACGTACCAATCAAAATATACTACATATATATACAAACTATATATATTAACCCTCATCACCTCAACTCTACTCAGGGTCTAAACACACACTCCCTACCACATGCCTAGCATTCCAATGAAGGGGTCAGATACTGTAAGGTATACTGGGACAGAACAGTAAACTGTCCCAAGTGGTGAATACAGGCCTCTAGTATGCATGATACTAACTCTCCAGATATGCAGAATATGGTAAGGGGTCGATGGTTATATTGGTAAGTCAATAATTGGGGTTTGTACTATGGTCCAATGAAACCTATGATGCAACATGGTAGGTAATGAATTTTGAGTGCAGTGAACAACTTGTACAAATCTGAACCAAGGGGACAGGGTATCTAGTGAAGGGTCTGCACACTGCCTATAAAGGTTGATCAACATGACTGAACTCAACACAAGAGAACTAACTAAAATAGGGAGTGGACCAATATAGGGTAATAACATGTCAATAATCCTATACAACAATGACCTATAGACACCAACCAAACCCATACCTCATATGCCAATACCATTTGTAATCTATATGTATATATGACCTCTCAGTCTTAGGTGAACTGCAATTATACTCAAGGACAGGCTCTGGTCATGGGTGCCTCACTGAAAAAAGGTAAAGAAAGTAATAACAATCATGAAGGCTGTAAGGCATACTAACATCCTATATATAAACTGGTTGGTATTATAAATAACAGGAAAATCATCTATAATGGGTTACTATTCTAATACCACTACTAACTATCATCCCCAGGGTACAGGCACTCTACAAGTCATCATATTATTATACTATGAAAGAACCACATATGAATAAGCTCTACAAAACTAAATATCCCTACTCCTAAGTTATTTATAACAACAGAAGGGTATGATGTTTAAAACCTTCTCAAGATACAATCTGTTAATCATATACGACTGTCCAAAATTATGTTGTCCAGAGTCTTCATCATGCTAGTGAGCAAGGCTACGATAATCACAGAGTCCTTGACTATGGTACGTACCTCTAGGTTCATGGTATTTAAAATTTTTGCATTGCCGCATGCGACGACAAAAATCTTAAATTCCCATACCCGAGAAATACATCCAAAATCTGACTACATGTCCTCACTATGCCAACTAACACGACTATCGAAGATTCTAGATCCTATAACTGAGGTGACATAGCCCATATGATTTTCCTAAAAGAAAAACAAACATAACAAAAGAGCAACATGACAAAAATTAATCAATCAACAAGGAACAGATGAAAAAGGATTTCAAGATAGTTATAAGAGACAATTGCGGGAAAGGAATCGAGAAGAACGGAACTTGCAGCAAGATCTCCAATGGTCTGTGCATCCTCGACTGTCCTGACGATAGCTCGCCCCTACTTGTTTTTCTTGGTCTGCTGCTGATGCTGCATGAACCGTTACTACTAAGAGAAATCGGGAATGACGGGAAAAGGTCTCTGTACAGACGAAGGTGCACCTCCAATGTAGCAGAAACGCCAACCTGAGTTGGCACAACAGGAGCTGCGGTCTCGAGGCCCTGATGAACAGGACGAGAGGTGGCCAGCCTCTCGATAGTATTCCCCGAACCGAAGCGATGAGACCGTGTCTTCATAACCATCATAAAGACAGATCAAAACAAGAAGCAATTTCTGAGAATGAAGCAAAAATTCAAAGGGGGACAGTTTATATTCAAGGGAAGTCAATAAGCAACAATTTAGATAAAGGAATCTGATTAAGAGTTTTCCTAGTGTGATTGAGTACCCTCAAAAACATCCTAATCTTACTGCAGGCTGTAGTGATACTCTAGTTCGAATACCACTACATAAACTAGACCTGCATGGGCTACCACTAAAAACGTGTGTAACGCCCCAGTCCCAAAATACGTAGGACCAAGTACGTGAACATGCCAGCTGCACAAATACGAAGAATACTCTAATATATGGAATCTTCATATATACATATAAGCTGTAAATAAAATAATCACAGGCCAGAATAACATATCTAATCTCATCACAGCTCAACACAGAAGATAGTGAAGTCCAAATAAATAATTAAGAGTATCAAAAGATAGTCGGGTGAACATACTCACTCCAAACAGCTATAAAAATAGTCTCACAAGATCGGAGTCCAACATCCGCAAAATAGAAAAAAAGATGTAAAATAATGTCTACAACTGTCTCAGATAAGAAATAGACTAGAAGTCAAAAGGCACTGCCTCGTCATCAATGTAAGATAGCTCCAACGCCGCTCCGTACTCCTGTGGAAAATCGTCTAAACCTGGAGAGATAACCAGGTCCTCAGGGGACATAGCAAGATACAAGAGAACACCATGCCATATAAACTGTGATAATATAATAAGAGAAAAAGGTATGCATGCAACCGGGTTCCTGACCATTCTACTGTGAATATGCTGTTGAGATACATTCCTTCGACGCATGAGCCCTGGCTGAATATAGGATCCGGTATAGTCCCCTCTTGGGCACCAGTGACCAAGAGCATGACGTTCAAAAACGACAGTGGCCAACCTGAGAGGCTCATACCCGTATATCCAGCGGAGCTTCTGGGTTACAAGGGAAGTGCAATCGAAGCCCATACGTCAGGTAATGTTCTCTCCACCCAATGCCTAATATCATCATCTCCATGACTGACATGTACCTCTAGTAACCGCCAAGTCTTCTAGCATGCAATTCTATTGGCAGTTACCCTTATCCGTCGCACGCTCCATACGTATCGGTGGCCAGCCGACTACGCGGATACGTGTCCTATATGTGACTCACATCACGTGATACAACAAGTGTCAAGGCCGTATGAGATATACCAATACCTCAACATCAATGGGTGGTCAATAAACTAAGTCAATGCAAGAGAATAAATAAAGCAAGAAAAACGACAGATAGAGTCGCTTGCACCCAAGTGTAACTTGGACGCACAGTTTAAATATCATGAAACAAAATGCTAAAAATAATAACTAAAAATAAGAATATAATAATCACAGAGTAAGGTGGCAAGGTATCTTGCCTGCGGTGCGAGAAGGGCAAATCCAAGAGTAGCAAGTGTCAGCACAAAACTCACAAATCACAGATGACTCCAAACGCTGAAACAAACATCAAAAATGATCTCGGTGAAAAAGATATACCTAGGAAATACCTGTCCAAAAGTCAAATTCTGGAACAGGAGCAAAATCGTAATTTCGGGTCAAAACGATGTCCGTCGTTGGACCCGCTTTGTACCGAAATGCGTGCCAAAGTCTATGGTCTCTAAAGTCGTCAAACTATATGTCTACGGATTCAGTTTGAGGAGAGGAACTCAACGATATGTCCAGTTTTGGATTCCGAGGAGCCGTGTACAAAATCGCCCGTTTGAGTGGGTCGTGGGCCCGCCAAAAATGGGTTCCGATTCGACCTTCTCAGAATCGAACCAAACTTGGCATGCAGGACCAGAATTTCGATCCAGACCTATTGGCGCAAGTTTCGTCTCGATTCGACGACTGTACACGAAGTTATGGGCAAGTTTGCAAAACGCCGATACGGGGGTATCTCGACGGATACGCGTTGATTTCGTCGCGCACACGAGACGAAACTGAGTTCCGTCAGTTCCCACACGTCAGAAATGTCCATACGCACCTTTCGATGCGTATAGCGCACGATCACGTCGCCCGGTTTGTCGGGGCGTACGTCGTATCGGACAATTTCTATATATTTTTATGATTTAGAAACCAGTTTTTCCGACAACTTCACTTACAGATTTCTTCCTACATATTAACCGAAACTTCGATCCACAAGTTGCGTTCTACTCTTGGTTATATTGGCTTCACATGTATTCAATTAGTTTATCCAAAACCCTAATATACAGATCGAAACTCGGCTTCCAAGTTGGGTTCCTAGGTTATTCAATACTCTGTTTTCGAGACAGAGTTTTACTCGACTTTGCATCGAGTTATTGGTCAAACCAGAGGGTTATAGCTGAATCCCTTTGAAGGGACTCAAAGAGGGTTACATTGTCTTCACGTAGCAACTTTCGGATCGCAAAACGATCAAACGTGCGAAAAGTAATCAAGGCCGAAAAAGGGGTACATTGTTGTCGAGTTTCCTGAACAGGGGTCGGTTGTTGTCGGTTGGGGCGGCGCTCCGGCGATCCTGGCGGTGGCGCAGCACGGTCAGGCTGTCGAGGATGGGCGTCGAGATGTGGGGGAGGTTCTGGAGTCGAAGCTTGGGCTGGGGTTGAGGTTCGACAGATGAATTTTGTCAAGAACTAAATTTCGAAACCTATATAGTAGGTTTAAATTCCTATTTAAATTCGGATTTTGGATTTGGATGGGGTTTAAATCTGAGTAAATCTAGAAGAGAATCTCGTGGGAAAAATCTAGAAATTTTTATTTGAAATTCTCGGGTGAGATTTGGTGTTCGACCAAATCTCTACAAGATTTCTTATTAGCCGAGTACAGCTGCTGTTTAAACTCGGGAATAAGGGGGTTCCTTATGCGGGTTGGTGGGGGCACTGTATCCCATAGGCTACTGTAGCCAAGTGTTAAACTAATATGTAGTATTACTTTACTATATTAATATACATTCACTACTTGTTCTCGGTACAGCCTGGCCGCCCCTTGGGGTGTTGGCCGGGCCCCACTATATTTTTTTTTAACTAATAAACTATTATATATATATATATATATATATATATATATATATATATATATATATAGATATATATATATATATGAATAAAATTATAAAAAAAATCTTATAAATTTTTAATACGTAACAAAATACTTTTAATAATTGAAGACTATATTTATTAACAATTAAAATATATCAAGCACAATTATACATATAATATATATCTATAATTATGAATATACCAATTACCACATTAATTCCAAATAATATCGAAAAAATTATTTTTAAAACACTAAAATAATTAAAAAATATTGGGGGTTTACAACGTGTCACGACCCGCACCCTAGAGTAAGGGCACGAGACGTAGGTAAGTCCAGCCTACGTCGCAGTGTCGACGGTAGAACGCTGTCCTAGGTCACAACATCTAACAATATAATGCTAAGCAGTTTATACTCCCCGAATGGGGGTGACAACATCTCAGCAACATCCAGAAATACAAGTCTCAACTACTGAATATGAAAGAATATATACAATCTAGATCTCAAATGACAGAAATAGTAAAACCTAGACTAAACTAGTCCCAAGACAACATAAGTAAGATAAAGCCTAACTAAACTAGTCTAGACAGTAGGGGTAATGTCATCAGCTAGAGTTGGGTCCTCTTGAGAGTACAGCTCACAAGTGTCATCTAAGGCTGTCCCATAGAAGGTGTCAACACCAGCCTCATCCTCGTCCTCTGTAAACATTCAACGGTGCCCAATCAGAACGGAGCGAGCACAATACATCTCAACAGTTCATAGCAGGTTAGAAAATATAATCATGCAGTAAAGTAAGATACATGAACTGAAAGAAAGTACAGAATGTAAACAGAGAGAGAACTGTAATAGAAATATCTACTATAAGTAGAGAACTAACAGTGGCTAGTGAGTCAGAGTACAATATAAACATGTGAATGGCATAGGAGATTCTGGGAACTATATTATGGAGTAATTCTGGGAACTACACTACTTGGATATTATTCACATGTCTACTTCTACTTCCCCGTACCACCAATCAATACACAAGGATCCAGCCAGGTTATGTTACGATCCATGCAATGGCCCACAAGGGGTGATACATAGTAGGCCCAAAAATGGGTGATTCTAGGAATGCCCATAAATGGATGATTCAAGAAAGACTCTGTGATCATGAGAGTACATGTCACAAGTGATCAATGAACCATGAAGCATAGTGATACACAATGTAAGTAAAACGCACAGAACATGTAGTATCCGATGCTCCCTGAGGGGATAACATCTCAAAAAAGGATCCATATAGTACTAATCCGTGTGACCAACATGACAGTATCAAGTAAAGTAATTTAAAACAGGAGAATAATTCTAAATAGGATATAAAATGATCAGAGAAGGTATTCGCCTGTATCCTGAGTATCTGAAGAGTATCTACTGTCCGAGGAGTGGTGTCTGTCTCCTATAGAACAGTACAAGTCACTATGAGTCTAAAATGATAATAAGATGCAAGTCAACGCATTCTACATGAATCTAGATCAATCTAGACCAAAGTCAACTCTTGGTCAACTCTGGTCAACCCTAGAAGTCAAACTAGGTCAACTAGGGCTAACCAAGTCTAAACTAGTCAAATTAGCCTATACTAGTCTAACTAGATCTTAACCAAGGCTATACAAGCCAAACACAAGTCACACATCATAAGCACATTTACATTAGCTATATAAGCTATCAATCATGAAATTCATGTATATACATATATATCTCTCTATCCATGGTCCTAGGCATATATAACCTATGAACCATATAGTACTAATCATATAATATATATATCTATCACATATGTAGCACACACACACATATTATATATATATATTATAATATTATATAGATATATATATATATATATTAAAAAAAAAAAAAATATATATATATATATATATATATATATTTTTTTTTAGATATATATTATATGTAGCACAGACACACACACACACACACACACACACACACACACACACCAATATATATATTATATATATATATATATAATAATTATATATATATATTTATATATATATAAATATTATATATATATATATATAATATAACATAGCCTCACAACATAAACTCTATAGTATCACCCATATATATACCAAGTGCAATGTGTCACATACAAAGTGAGAACCTTCATGTAAACTGGAACCCCAATCAATACACAACATTACCATGTGTCCTTTACCTAGCATATGTGTGTGTGTGTGTGTAAGAGTTTTTGTGTGGGAAGGGTTAATGAATAAACCATGTGTGTCATGATATTGCGTGTGTGGTATATGGGGTGTGAGGGTGTAACCTGTTTCAGAAATGTGTAGGGACATCAATGTGTGTGTGTGAAAATAAAAAATAGGGCAATACCAACAGTGTGGTGTGAGTGTGTGCTATCCAGGAAATAAAGTGTGTGCTGTTGTGTATGACAGTTGGAATAATTCCCAGGAACCCAAGACAGTAAAGTCCAGTTAACAGTTTTTAAGTAAATGGAAATCAAGACAGTTGTGAATGGGAAGAAAACAGTTTTAACATGAACAACTTGAATCAATGACTGTGAGCCATTGAAGGGAGCCTGTGTTCCCTGGAATTCGGTTTCCAGTGTGGTATGCTAATGAACCAATGTGGGTGTTAAACATTTGTGTGTGTTAACAGTAAAACATGTGTGCAGGAATCACATTTGAGTGCCTTAGGAAATTGCTAATAACAGGGTTCAGGATTTATAAGACACCAGCCCATCTTGACAGTTCAAACAATGTAAATCCAACATACACATTGAACTCTAAGTTTATAGGTTCAACTTCAATCATTCTCAGGTTACTTACTGACATCTAAATAGGAAAATCATTCAATGGATCAAATAAATTCCATTCCCTGTGTCTCAGGAATTTCGAAGAACATGCTAGCAATAGTTCTCACAAACTTGACAGTTCAAAGCAATGCAAATCCAAACTTTTAGACAGTTAGTCACACTAAACTGAATTAGCAGTTATGAGGAAAGATTAGCAAAATCCCATCTCAGGAAATCAACTCAGTGTTCAGGGAATATCATTCAATGAGTCAGATTAATCCCCATTCCCTGTGTCTTAGTGTGTAACCTGTGGATTTGAACTGATCAGTGTATCTTAGTGTTCATTCAAGGCATTAACATCAGGAATTTATTCTAACACTTGTCATCTTCAACTAAAACATGCAACCAACATTTATCAGTGATCCAAAACATGTGTAGGTGGGTTAATCTGGTAATTAATTCATTAATCAACAATTAAAATAAGAAATTAACTCCAAAAATAGAAATCAGTACTACATGTATCAGTCGTTTACATTCGAACCCCAACTCAATATGAATTATTCCATTTCTCATAAATCAACCCATTCTAATAAGTAAAACTAACTAACAATACTAAAAAACATGTCTAGGATCTTAATTAGCAATTAAACCATAATTTAAATAATTTAAAGGGAATTAAACATAGTGAAATTTAACAGGAACTAAACACAGGGAAGCATTGTCGTGCAGGCAGAACATGAGCTCGTGGACACGACACGGTGCAAACCAATTCTCGTGCTCGTGCATGGGGGTACGCCTAGGGTAGGACTAGGGGCCTAGCACCCTGAATCGGACCCACGTGTCATCGTGTCCGACTTATCAAGCCGTATCCGAACCCGAAATTGAACTGTGCGCGTATAGTGCAAATCCAGTGCACGAGCTCGTGCTCGCTCGACACGACACGGGACACATGAGACTTGGGGAGGGCCTTGACAGACACTACCCCCACCCACGTGTCACTTGGCTCGTGTGAGTCACCGTGTCTGGAGAATTTTACCCCGAGTAGCAGGGAAACCCTAGCCGCGTGCGGGGACTGTGTTCGTATCCTCGTGTGGACACGACACGAAACCAAAATCAAGGAGAAATGACAAAAATCCACAAGCAAGCCCTAGATCTACAAATTCATTCAAAAAGATTCCAAAAATTAGGTCGAAATGTCCTTTGGGGCATTTCATCAAACACTTAATGCCTAAAACTGATACGTATCCAATTGGCACACGAATCAGACGGTTTCCTACCAAACATGGGGGTTAGCTAGGGGACACCTAGATCTAGGCTACCATACAATTAAAACTTCAATTTAGATGAATTTAGATGGTATTACCTATTGGTGTCAAAAACCAAAGAAAGCTTTAAATGGGGGGTTCCTCCTTGCTAGCCAACTCTTCCAAATTATCCATAAATTGAGATTATCCTCATGAACAGCAAGAGGGAGACAATTAGAATATAATGCAAGTAGTTTGAAAGAAAAAGGAATTAAAATGGATTTGATATGAATTTCTAAAGTTGGGGATTTACCTCTTTCTAAACTTGAGATCTATTTCCAAGGGAGGCTAACCCTAAATGAAGGAGGCATTAAATAGGATGGGTCCCTAGGTGGCTGGTCATAGTGGGTTAGGGTTAGGGTTTAGTGATGGGCTTGGGCCTTGGGCCAAGTTTCACAAGCTATGGCTAAGTGATTATCTATTGGTCTCAAAACCATAAGTCATGACTTATGACTTAACCCTCTCTATTCTAACTCGAGTCTAAAAGACTAAATCATGGGTTAACTCTAGTTAGACTAGGGTTACTTAACCTAACCAAGGCAGTCACAACTAGGGTTAGCTTCTAGACTAGTCTACCAAAGTCAATGCTAGTCAAAGTCAACCTAGTCAACCATCATCCAAAATAATTTTTAAAAATTTCCATAAATTCAAATAAATAATATTAAAATCAAATAAACCCAAAAATGATAAAAATACCCTCAAGCTAAAAATGATAAATGAAATACCCTAATCACAAGGCTAGGCTCTAGATCACTATCTCTAGGGTTACACTAGCAAAACAACAAATCACAAGTCATGATTTTAAATAGTTTAAAAATGATTAAAAATCACCAAAAATCATAATATGAAATAAATATCAATAAATATTAATTATAATTACAAAATTTAAAATTACCCTCATCTGGAAAACTGGGTGTTACAAAGTTTCCTTTTATGTATCTTGTTTGCAGGTTTTAGTGGAAATTTCATTCACAAAGTGTATATTTTTTATATTTAAAGTGGACTGGTTCTATTTGACTAGTTTTTTGAAACTGGCTGTTGAACTCGATTCAACCCATGATGATTCTGTTTAATTTCTAGTTATATCTAGGCCTGCTACAAGAAATGCCATTTAACAACAGTCATTTGGTTCCTCGTTATAGGTAAGCATATGTTTCTGTAGGCACTAGATCATGGTCTTGACTTATTGGATTTTATTATTTGAGTTTCTTTGAATGTTCACTGTGATGCCTATATAATATGTAGTGTTTACCTTGCATTTATTACTACCTGTGACAAAAACTATTTTTTTACTAAATGAAGTTCATTCTTGATGTTTTGTGCAGTGGTATTACGGAATGCCATCCAATCCTAGTGCTAGTGCATCCACAAGTACAAAAAATACACAAGAGTCTGATACTCCACCTCCACCAAATGACAAAAAATACTCAATAGTTGTTGATTTTGAGGGTGCTAAGGGTAGAGATGCAGCCAAATGGAGTTCTCGCTATGGTGCCCTAATTCGTTCGAATCCCAATTGGGTATGAAGAGTGGTGGAAAGTAGATGACTTATACAAGAATAATCTATGGGATAAGCTAATGGTATTTTATACAATTAAAAAAATAGTTTAAGTTGTTTTTATGTTTTTGACCTTGATTATGTGTTTGTATTTTGTTGTGTTGTTGTGACAGAAAGAGTTTGAGTTTAATGCGGACCCGAAGATTACGCGCATTAGTTTGAAAAATAAATTTTCGCAGTATCTTAGAACAGTAAAGTCCGCAATGCGCACAAAATATCTTAAAATTAATGATCAATTGTTTTCAAATATGTTGCCCTTGATAATCGTCCAGATGATATTGAAAAAATTTGGTGGGGGAAGTTTGTAGACATCGAGTATAGTGATAAAAAGAAGGTGCAATGCAAGAAGAATGCTGAAAATAAGGCCAAAAATCTATCACTCACACATTGGAAGGAAACCTTATAGTAGAGTGTATGAAGAAATGGTGTGTAGCATTTTTAACAAATCCTAATTTAGTATTAAGTACATTATCTGTCATTAATCATGATTGTGCATGTAAGCAAAGAAAAATCCAACAGAAAAGCTTTCACGGGTAGAGGCTTGGAAAAGGGCACACACGAAAAATATATAAGTATTGTACGTTATTGATTAGTTGTTACTATTTATCAACTTTCTTTATCTTTTAAGTATTTCGAAGCAGATCCAACTAACAGGTGAATCTTAAAGTTCGCTATGCACAAAAGGTATAGATAGAGACTGGAATAGACATATAGATAGAGAGGGAGGGATTAAGTATGTAGACACAATGTTAGGCATAGACCCAATAGACATTATGCTTCTAGGTCTTATGCTTCACTACAACTATGACTTCTCTTACCCTTACACTCAGTGGCACTAACTAAGGTATCTGCAGTTCCTGCAATACAAAACTGATGTATTTCAAGATGACAACTCTTACCCTTACACTCAGTGGCACTAATTGATTTATTCTGCAGTCCTGTAGTACAAAACTGCTATTACAAACAAGTCGATTCATAGGCAGATGCAATTTTCATTCTTTTTATTAATACATGAAGCTTAGTCTCCAGTGTATATAATAAGAGTGCTAAGTTTTGAGCAAACAACCAAAATATTGTCATGAGCTGTCGTCTCCTTATATATGTGTGTTGTAATTGACGAAGCCAGCAATCCGTAGATTTTTTCCTTCCTGGAGAACAACTTTGGGGGTGATTGCTCTTCTAATTGACTAGGCATGGCCGTGAGTATAGCAAACTTCTCCTTCAATCGCATCTGTTCAATTCGATTCAATGGTGAATTGTGCTAAATTTCTATCTTTAGAATCTGGGCTTCACTTTCTTTGTTGTAAGTACAATAACTTGGTTATATTTATCTAGCACTGAGCATCAGGGTTATGAAATATATACAGCTCTTGGTATATGATTCATTGCATAGAAATTAAGTAGGGGTTAAAGGAGAAAAACATAAAGTTCATCATAGATTAATGATCTTGCTAAAATTTTGTCTAAGGAGAATTGGCATAAATTATGATCTAGACAAATCGGAAGCAAACTCGATCATAAACATAATAAATTTAAGAACCGCGATGATTGACAAAAAATGATTGTATCTTCCCTATAGTGTAAGTTAAGAAATTTTCCTTAAGAGCCTCATAAGTCATTGATAAGATTCATTTTTAGCTCAGGTAAGCAGCCTTTTTTAGAACATCTATGACAATGACAAACAAGACCACTGAAAGAGGATCTCCTTGTCTAAGGCCTCTATAAAAAGAAGGATGTCTTTTACGCTGTTAAGGATAATAGAGAAACAATTGTTTTTCAAAACCATAGAAATCTACGATCTCTATATAGTAACGAAGCCCCTAGCCTTAAGGACATCATCAAAGAATCCCTATTATGCACCAAATCGAAGGCCTTTCTAGATCAATTTTGATCGTAACAATAGTAATATTTCTTTCTTTGACAATCAATAAGAACTTCTTGGCATCTGCATCACTATACAGAATAGTTCTTCCCTTGAAAAAAAAGTAGTCTGGTTATGGTCAACAAGGTCATTCATCTTGATCTTCAACCTAATTGCAATAACTTTTGTGTATATTTTATAGACTTAATTAAGCAAGCTTATCCGCTTGATGTGTTCGACTTTGATTGCTTTCGTCTTTTTTCGGTTTTGAGAGTGATTAAAGCATCACTCAGTCCAAAGAGCTAGCTCTGCCTTTTGTTCATGAATTTCCTTGAAAAGCCATATAATATCACTTTTTATTGCATCTAAAAAAATTGACAGACAAATCGAGGTTAGATTTTAGAATTTTTAAGATCAACATCTTGCAATTATAAAATCTATAGCACACTAGCAATTACCACCAGTTGCACACCCTGCAGTCCCCACTCATGGACACTTAACACTACATATAAACACAAAATACACCACTGCACTCTGCAGAAACCAAAACTAGTTGTTGAATCCAATATATACTGCTTGTCCGTAGCCCTACATGTCTGTCTGTTCCCCAAAACTACAATATTCTGCAGTTAACAACCCAAAGTAGCAACTGTTATTACTAATTGCTGCTAATGTAGGGGCTAATACTGTATATGCTGTGTATCACACACTGCTTTGCTCGAGCTGTAGGCTTCTTCTAATACACAAAGCAGTTTCCCTCCTTCAGATACTCAAGTCACACCACAGGATACGCTGGTGCACAGACACAAGTTCTCACACTATGAATCTGTGATACATAGTTCTACACTCACCCATAATTGAGCTATGCTCGCAACCGAATTTGAAATCAAAATCGTAGATTTGCTTAGTACAATGAACATCAACATTCCACCATGAAATATACACCAAATTTCGGTAATATAGAATATTCCTTTCCACTTAATACTTATGAACTGTCAACCCCTTATATTATGACCGATACTGTATACTGTTTATGGACACTCATAAATTCCGAAGTCTATATGTACAAACCTATCTTAACATATGCATAGAGTCTAAGCCAATATATATAGCCTCACCTATTGGAAGAGGAGAATTCTGATGGGGGAGAGGCTTACCCTTCAATATGTGCCAAAGATAATTATGTCGATTGAGCAGAGTCCGTTAAATCACCACACAATGACAGCAGTTGTCTTTCCGAAAATATGATCATCAGGCAGACTACTAGTGCAATACCTGGCACACGAGGCTACTAAAAGTATCATTGTCTTGTGAGTTAACCTTGTA
This sequence comes from Iris pallida, assembly GCA_029216955.1. Classification (NCBI taxonomy): domain Eukaryota; kingdom Viridiplantae; phylum Streptophyta; class Magnoliopsida; order Asparagales; family Iridaceae; genus Iris; species Iris pallida. The sequence continues at coordinate 26,554 of JANAVB010018571.1, read as the reverse complement.
CATGAACCAGCGCATGTTGCAGTTCATCTTTCGACCATCTTGTCATACGATGGGCTTCCACCAAATCAATTATTTAAAGGTATTACAGCAAATATATTGTGACATTCAATCAGTTAATAAATGTCAGGTATTGTATCAAAAATACCTAGACCTGTCAATTGGGCCAGGCTGGCCCAGGCCGGCCCAAAAAAGCCCGAGTGCCGACCCGGCCAGAATAAACTTAGGCTCGGACCCGTCCGACCCAGTTTATCGGGACGTGAGGTCTTATATCTTGACCCATAACTGGCATGGCCCGAGGCCCAAGCCCGGTCCGACCCATGTCCCGACCCGGTCCATCCCGACTCGAGGCCCAGACCGGTCCATCACCTGTACAGTGAACTGAAGCATATCGAATCAAAAGAAGCGGATCCTACTGCACGGCCTGCTCAATGTTCTCATACACTCAATGTGCTCACGAGAAATAATCCAACCATGTATACAATAGCACAGACCATGCCTCTAGAACTAAAGTCTGTCTAATGCCAATTGTCAAAAAAGTCCAACAACTTTCTACATTTTTGAGGAGGATGAGAAAGATTTTCTCAATGAAGATACTACTTCTGAGACTAATGTTGGTAGATAAAGCTATGACTTATCTGCCGCTAAAGAATAATGCATTTAGCGAGTCCAGTAATTTGACCATTTGACCACAGAAATATGCTTAATATAAAAAAAAATTGACTGGCACCCCACTTTTTTTTACCATATTTACGGTGTACCGCACACAATTACAGTAATGTAAGGTACCCCCCACTTTTGACGAAAATTGTCTCCAGCTCACGGTCAACCCCTTTGACCAATTTTTTTGACCAAAATACCCCCGTCTTCTTCCCCGTGTCCCCACATTTTTAGTGGCTGCCCCCCTCCCCACCACCGACGTGCCTCCGCTCCCCGCTGCCAGCATGCATCCGCTCCCCCCTCCTCTCTCCTCCCCATCACCACCACCACCATTACCAGCACCATCACCACCATAATCACCACCATCACCATCATCACCACCACCTTCACTCTGCGACCCCCTCCGTCCCTCCCTCTGTGCCACCGTTTGCGCAGCCCCCTCCGCACTCCCCCTCCACACCACCATCCGTGTAGCCCCCTCCGCCTCCTCCTGATGTTGCCGTCGCTGCTACTGCTGCTGTTGCTACTGCGGGGGCGACGGTGGGGGGTAGGGGTGCTCCGGTGGCACAAAGGGGGGACGCCGAGGGGAAAGGGCGGAGGGGGTCACAAAGGACGGCGTAAAGGTGATGGTGGGGATGGTGATGGTGGTGATTATGGTGGTGATGGATGATGGTGGTGGTGGTGATGGAGAGGAGACATAAGGGGGGAGCGGAGAGAGGAGGGGGGAGCGGAGGCACGCCGGCGGTGGAAAGCGAAGGCACGCCGGCGGCAGGGAGGGGGACAGCCATAGAAAATGGGGGAACACGGAAAAGAAGACGGGAGTATTTTGGTCAAAAAAATTGGTCAAAGGGGTTGACCGTGAGTTGGGGACGATTTCCGTCAAAAGTGGACATTATTGTAATTGTGTGGGGTGCACCATAAATATGGTAAAAAAAAGTGGGGTGCCAGTCAAAATTTCTCTAATATAAATAGAATACCAGAAATACATCATCCGCCAAATTGAAGATAGATATTGCTTTGGAAATAGAAATCAGTAGTAAAACATAGTATGGTGTAAGAGTTAGATTATCCTCAAAAGCAACTCATTGCTTGCTTTCTTTCCTTGATAACTTCGTATTGTTGTCACTACACAAGCTACAACTACAACATAGAAACCCACAGCCCAGCCCGGCCCGGCCCGGCCCAACCTGAAACCTACTGGGTCGTGGGCCACGTGCTGGGCTGGGCTTAGATTTCCACCCTTAGGCCTGGCCCGCTAAAATACATGGATCTGAGAAGTCCAGCCCAGGCCTGGCCTGGCCCACTTGGTAACTCTAAATATACCTGGGTCATGCTAGTTAGTCTATGTTTTATCGGATACCTGCTCATGCATGCTTGTTATCTTACTATAATCGGTTGAAGTAGTGTTAGTGGTCACTGGTCCATCTCATGATAATCATTCTATATATGTTTTCTGCTCCTCTTAAACTGAACCGGGTAGATTAGTGTTCTGTTTTAAGCATAAATTTTTTTTGAGTAAGATGATGGATGCTTACTTGCTTTAGCTTCCAGCGGCAACATGCTATGTTTTATGGATTTTCTGATCCTAGATAGTTGGTTTTGACTGTACTATATCCGCTAGCTGTTTCTGTGTAATTATAGTGTAGAACTATGATAAGTAGACTTAGTTTAAAAATAATACGTCTCTAGTGTAGCAAATGGTTTTCTTATCTAAGATCAGGGGCGACCCTGGCCCAGGGCAGGCCGGGCGACGGTCCAGGGCAGGCTGGACGACGGCCCAGGTCAGGCCGGGCGACGGCCCAGGGCCCCCGACAAAAGGAGGCACCAATATGAAACTGTCTTTAATAGATCTAGTATGTATCATGTACTTTTTTTAATAAAAATATTGTGGTGTAGTGGTTGTAATGTTAGACTTATATTTAAGAGGTCCTTGGTTCAAATCTTGAATACAACAATTTTTTGTTTTATTTATACTTTGTTTTACATTATATATGGGGGCCCATTTTGGAAGTTTCGTCTCGGCCCCCCAACAGCTCAGGGCCAACCCTGTCTAAGATAAGATGCTAGCTAGTGTCCTGGCATCAGCATATTTGTTGTTTGATGTTTGTTTGCAATGCATATTGGTTGTTTATTATTCTTAAGTTAACTGGAAAACATAAGCCATTATGGAAATTATTGTTTCTATATCTTATATTGGCTACATATTTTAAATTGGTGTCTCATTATCAGGCAAGATACTAGCATGAATAACATACTGCATGCAATTCTATGAATCAGTGTGCAACCTCCGAAATAGGCTTCTATAGCAATTTACTTTTTCATTGAATTGTCTATATTCATCTCATCTATTAGCAATACTTCTTTGTTTTGAAAATTGGTACTCAGTTATGAAATTATGGAAATGCAGGCACAAATTGAAGCGGCGGAAGAGAGGCAAAAAAATAAGCAAGTCTTAATGGTAGCGATGGTATCGCAAGCTTAAAAGATTTTGAAAATGATCCTATTGCTGAAGTTTATGTGTCTGAGAAAAAGAAGAGTTATTGTCGTGCAATCAACTCTACCTCCTCCATGAGGCAAGTAAAAATGAAAAAAGCTACAAAAACAATCACTACCAAAATTCATCGCTTTAGTGACGGTCGTATCCGTCGTCCGGCCGTCGGTAAATGGTAATACCGACGGATAGCCAACGAATTTTGGTCAAAAACATCCGTCGAAAAAAGCCTCGTCGCTAAAAACAATCCGTTGCCAAGTTGTCGCCCAACGACGATTTCGCGACAGATTTTCGTCAACCATACTCGTACATCTCGCGACGAATGGCCGACGGATTTTCGTCAAAGTACGTATCAGAAAGTTAATGACACATCGCCTTAGCGACGGCCGTATCCTTCGCTAAAATGGTCGATAATTGCGTATCAGAGAGTATCTGATACGCAATATCCGTCGCTAATCCGTCGCTAAATTGTCGGTACACGCGTATCAAAGAGTGTTTGATACGCAATCTCCGTCGCTAACTCGTCGCTTGTAGTCGCTGCTGTTCGACGGTGTAGCGACGGAATAGCGGCGGTACATCCGTCGACCCTGTCACGACCTGCACCCTGGATAGGGGCACAAGTGCGTGACAACGCCCAGCCTACACCGTAAAATAACGTAGAACGCTGTAGGTCTACTAGTCAACAAACAGTATATAATAACCTGTCATCTCCGCACGGAGGTATATAATATAAAATACTGATAAACTCAATCACAATCTAGAGAAAGAAATCATGGAACGAAGACTAGATAGATATAATCACAAGTCCAAAATCCAGCTCAATAACGAGAGAGAGACACAAAGTAATATAGTTATACAATCCCAAAATATAATAACATAAGTATAAGTAGCAAGCTGGAGACAAGG
>JANAVB010018571.1:0-17500 GCA_029216955.1 Iris pallida | reverse complement strand
GTTGTTTTAAAAAAAATAATATATATATATATATATATATATATATATATATATATATATATATATATAGGGACACACACACACACACACAAATATATAAATACATATATACATATATGGACACACAAACACAAGGACACATACACTAATCCTAGTCCTCCTAGGAGTCTTCCATAGGCCTCTAATCTCTACACAAAGGGACACAACCATGGTGTGGTTCCTATGGGTTCCAAAATCAATAAAATTCATAGGAAATTGATTTAGAGAATAGGTAATTACCAATTAGGTGTAAATCCTAATGAAACTCTCTCCGATACGAAGATTCTTGAAGAATGGAAACTTTCACCTTGCACTTTTCTCCGAAACTTAGGTAGCTCCCTCCCTTGATGATATAGAGGGGTTATATGGAAGAAATTTGGGGAAAAATGGAAGATTGAGAGATCAAATCTCAATTTCTAGGTCTAGGTTTGGGGGAAACTCAAAATTAGGGAAGAACTTGGAAGAAGTAGAATAAAGAAGGAGGGTCCTCCCATGGTGGCTGGCCATGTACGGGGGTTTGGGGGCATTTGGCTAATGTCCAAAATGCCCTCCAAGCCTCCTTTAGGCCAAAATTTGACTTAAAGATTTTTCGGGGTTGGAACGGCCAAGTTAAAATCAACAAATTGACCGATTAAGTCACGGGGAAATTGGCTAAAGGTATTAGATTAATTTGTGAGATTTTATGGGCCTTGTCTAACTTAAAATTGGGTCCCGATCAGAGTCTAAGCTATCCCGGGTCCCCGATACAAGTCGGAATGAGCTGATATTCGAACCCGACTCTAAAAATCCCCAAATAACAATAAAATTAAATAAAAATTTCTAAAGTTCCCAGAAATGCAAAAATGACCATTTTATGCCTATTTGTGAAAAGTGGGAGTGACAAGTCTACCCACCTTAAAAAAATTTCGTCCTCGAAATTGAAGGCAAAACTAACACAACAACTTAAAAGAACAATGGATGAATAGAAAAAAATTACCTCAAGGCTCGAAGAGATGTGAAAATCGCTCCCGCATGTCGTCCTCTCTCTCCCAGGTAGACTCACCTGGAGAGTGGTGCCTCCATGCAACGCAGACCAAGGGAATGACCTGGTTCCGGAGCACCTTCTCTCTTCGGTCCAAGATCTCAACCGGCTTCTCTGGATAGCTGAGAGTCGGTCCCACTTTAATCTCGGAGTGGTCCAAGACATGACTGGGATCTACCACGTACTGTCTCAGCTGCGACACGTGGAACCCATTGTGCACTCTCTCTAGTGCGGGCGGTAACTCCAGTCGGTAAGCCACTGCTCCGACCCTGCCCAAGATACGAAAAGGTCCGATGTATCGTGGATTAAGCTTTCCGTCGCCACCAAAACAAATCGTACCACGTGTCGGAGAAATCTACAGAAACACAAGATCACCAACCTAGAACAAAAACACAAGACTTAAGCTTGATCTAAAACAATCACAATCAGACTCAAATACTAAAAAAAATCTAAACTATACCTCAAACTCCAACGGCCTCCGGTGGCTATCGGCCCAATGCCGCTGCCTGTCCTGCGCCACCCGAAGTCTATCTCTGATAACCCTGACCTTCTCTGCAGCATCCACTACCAACTCAGGGCCAAGCAAAACCCTCTCGCCGACATCATCCCAAGACAAGGGAGTACGGCACCTCCGTCCGTATAGAGCCTCGAAAGGTGACATCTCTATACTGGCTTGGTAGCTGTTGTTGTAAGCAAACTCTACCAAGTGAAGATGGTCCTTCCAAGATCCCCTGAAGTCCAAGACACAGGTACGAAGCATATCCTCGAGGGTCTGAATCGTCCTCTCCGACTGTCCGTCTGTCTGGAGGTGGTATGCGGTACTGAACTTGAGCGATATGCCCAAGCTAAGCTGAAAACTCCTCCAGAAGTAGGAAGTGAATTGGCTATCCCGATCCGAGACTATGCTCACTGGAATCCCGTGCAATCGGACTATCTGCCGCATGTACATCTCGGCCAGCCTCTCCGTAGACAAACCCACCTTAAAAGGCAAAAAGTGGGCCGATTTGGTCAATCGATCAACAATGACCCAAATCGCATCCTTCCCTCCTGGAGAGCGCGGAAGTCCAGACACAAAGTCCATAGTGATATGCTCCAACTTCCATTCAGGAATGGGTAGTGGCTGGAGCAATCCACCAGGTCTCTGCCTCCCGCCTTTCACCTGCTGGCACACCAAGCATCTAGAAACGAACTGAGCCACCTCGCATTTTATGCCATACCACCAAACATGCTGTCTCAAGTCTCTATACATCTTGTAGGCTACTGGATGCATAGAGTACTGAGAACGATGCGCCTCTTGAAGAACCTCCTCCCGAAGGCCTCTACTCGGCACGTACAATCTGGTACCATGCCTCAACGACCCATCTTCCGCTATAGAGAACTCATCTAACAGTCCTGCCCGGACCTGCTCCCTGATGACCCTCAGAGCCTCATCCTCAAACTGAGCTGCTCTGACTCTGTCCATCAGCTCTGACTGCACCTGAAGACCCCATATCTGCTCCTCAAACCCAGGAACTATCACCTCTATGCCCAAGCTCTCCATATCTGCCAGAAGGTGACGATCCATCGTCAAACACATGGCCACGGGATACCTGCTCAAAGCATCCGCAACCACGTTGGCCTTTCTCGGATGGTACTGTAAGGATATATCAAAATCTTTCATCAGCTCTAACCATCGCCTCTGCCTCATATTCAGCTCCTTCTGCGTAAACACATACTTCAAGCTCTTGTGGTCCGTGAAGATCTCCACACGCTCTCCATACAAATAGTGTTTCTACAGCTTCAAGGCAAATATGACTGCTGCCAACTCCAAATCATGAATCGGGTAGTTCTTCTCATGTCGCCGTAACTGCCTAGATGCATAAGCAATTACCTTCCCATACTGCTGAAGAACGTAACCCAGACCCTTTCCCAAAGCATCACTGTAGATCGTGAATCCTCCGGAGCCAGATGGCAACGTCAAATAGGAGCCGATGTCAACCTCTTCTTCAGCTCCTCGAAACAGCCTGACACTCATCAGTCCAAACGAACTCCACGTCCTTCCTGGTGAGTCTAGTCATCGGCTCTGCTATTGGAGAGAAGTCCTGTACGAACTTCCTATAGTAGCCTGCCAAAGCCAGAAAGCTCCGAATCTCGGCAACTGAACTGGGTGTCGACCAAGACTCCACCGTCGCAATCTTCCTCTGATCCACTGAAATCCCATCATCGGATACAACATAGCCCAGGAACTCTACTCGATCCAAGAAGAACACGTACTTTGACAGCTTCCCATACAGCTGCTCCCTCCTCAGAGTCTCAAGTACAACCCGCAGATGCTCCTCGTGCTCCTCAGGCGTCTTCGAATAGATGAGAATGTCATCAATGAAGACCACCATGAACTTGTCAAGGTATGGATGAAATACCTTATTCGTCAAGTTCATGAATACCGCCGGGGCATTAGTCACCAAACGGCATGACGGTAAACTCATACTGGCCATAGCGGGTACGAAAAGCAGTCTTCGGAATGTTATCCCTTTTCACTCTCAGCTGATGGTAGCCCGATCGCAAGTCTATCTTCGAGAACACCCTCGCGCCGCTCAACTGATCAAACAAGTCATCAATCCTGGGCAAAGGATACCTGTTCTTGATAGTAAGGTTGCTAAGCGCTCGAAAGTCGATATACATCCGTATCGTACCGTCCTTTTTGGGACAAATAAGACTGGCGTGCGTAAGACGAAGAATTGGATCTAATAAAGCCCTTGTCTTGCAGCTCATCGACCTGCTTCTTCAGCTCCGCTAACTCGCTGTTGTTGATCCGATAGACATGCTGAGAAATAGGCTCAGCGCCCGACGGCATCCCCGGCAATTCTTCGGGAAAGACATCCAAAAAATCTGCAATAAGTGGATACGGCAACTCCTGCCCCGCCAATAACGCTCCACAGAATCCATCTCCCGGCTTCGTTGGACAAACTGAAACTCTGGCTCTCCTGGCGGACTAAATAACACTCTGCCTGCTCTACAATCTATGCTAGCATGGTGCCTGCTCAACCAGTCCATCCCGAGTACCACATCGTACCTCGAAAGTGACATTACGAGCAAGCACGCGCTCAAATCCCGGCCTCCCAGAGTGACTCTCCGTCCCTTACAAATATTATTAACCAGGATAATACCTCCCCTGGTCATAATCTTGCAAGTCCTACCCAGATATTCAGCAATAATATTGTGCCTAAGTGTAAAAGAAACTGACACAAAACTGTGCGTAGCACCTGAATCAAATAATGCTAAGGCAGGAAAAGAATCAAGAAGAACTGAACCTACAACAATATCTGCGACTGGCTCGATCTCCTCGGCTGCAAGAGCAAAAGCCCTGCCCTGAATACCTCGCGGCTGGTGGTGCTGTGCAAACCGCTGCTGCTGGGTCGAAAGTGGACCCCTTGGCTGCACTGCAGGTACTCTCGCCGGTGCCCTGAGCTGCCACCGCTCCACGGGCCACCCTAAGATGGCTTGTAGGATAATATCTCAACTGATGTCCGGCCTCCCCGCAATAGAGGCACACGTCCAGCCTCTTCCGGCAGACCTTCCAGATGTGACCAGGCTTCTTGCAGAAGTTATAAGGAGCCCCATGTTGTGCCTGCCTCTGTTGAACGTGCTGCACCTGCTGAACCGGTGCTCTGGTCTGAACCTGCGACTGGTGATGCTGGAAAGAACGATGCTGAAGCTGAGGAAGCTTAGCAGCCCCTACGCTGATAGTAGACCCCGAAAAAATATCACGCTCCCTCTTGGGCTTCAAGCCCCACTCGCGCTCTACCTCGTGGGCCTCCGAGTAGATCTGGTTATAAGTCTCATAGAAGGAGGGAACGAGGATCTTGATATCCCAAGTCAGCCCCTCCTTGAAATGGCTCGTCCTGATCTCCGGGTCTCGAACCATGTACTCCGCGTATCGGCTCAGACGGCCGAACTCTGCCTCCACAGATAAACTATCCTGCTGCAGATCTTGGAACTGCCACACCAGGTCGATCTTGTCTGTAGGGGAAAAAACTTCTCCTTGAAGAGAAGCTTGAACTCTGCCCAAGTATGGCCCTCTCCAGCTAGGGCTGGCTCGTTCCTGAACCAGGTGAGTGCAATGTCTAGCAATTATAAACCTACCGCCTCGACCTTCAGGTCGTCTGCGAGACGGGAGGCCCTCATCTGCCGTTCGATATCCTCGAGCCAATCATCTGCATAGACCACACCCTCGGTCCCGCTAAAGTCACAGGGCCCGAGCTTCTTGAAGTCCTGGATATTTTCGTACCTCGGTCGCGTCCCATGATGTAGAGCCCTCTGCTCCACGGCTGCAAGGGCCAACTGATGGGCATCTTCTATGCCCTGACGCTTCGCATCTGTTTGCCTCTGCTGAGCCTCGACCTGGGCTCTCTTAGTCTCCAGCATCTGCTGGAGGAAAGTAAGCATCTGCCCAATATCTGTGAGGTGGAGGTAGAAGTACGTCTGCAACTGGCGGGGGAATCCGCTGTACAGGAGGAGGAAGAGCGCCCATATCAACTACTGGTACTACGACCGAAATAGTCGTAGCAACCTCGGGGTCAGCCCTCGAAACTGACGGAGGAGCGCCCCCAAGAGCTGTTGCCGACACCCCGACTGCAACAGGAGTGTCTGGATCAGGTCTGCGAGTCATTACAGACCTCTCCGTATCCGCGGACTCAGGATGCTGGAACCTGGTCTGCACCATCCTGAAGATAGAATAAAGGAAGAAAATCAATATGGCACATGAATTATTATATCAAGGAGGACAGTTAGAATGCAAAAATCTATATCAAATAGAACAGTTAAAAGATCAGCAAATGGAAGTTTTTCTATTTTGTGATTGAGTAACTTAGCCGATAGCCTATCCTAGATACGTACCGCAGGCTCGTAACAACACTCTAAGTCGAGCGCCACTGCGACATCGTACTAATTGTGACTTTCGAATAGGCCACCACTAAAAACGTGTCACGACCCGCACCCTGGATAGGAGCACAAGTGCGTGACAACTCCCAGCCTACACCGTAAAAACGACATAGAATGCTGTAGGTCTAATAGCCAACAAACAATATATAATAACCTGTCATCTCCGCACGGAGGTATATAATATGAAATACTGATAAACTCAATCACAATCTAGAGGAAGAAATCATGGAACGAAGACTAGATAGATATAATCACAAGTCCAAAATCCAGCTCAACAACGAGATAGAGACACAAAGTAATATAGTTATACAATCCTAAAATATAATAACACAAGCATAAGTAGCAAGCTGGAGACAAGTTCCAGTCCAAATAACTCTAACTAAGCAATAGGTAAAGTCTCGTCAGGCGGAGCTAAGCCCTGCTGTACCAAGGTCTCCAATTCTAAGTCCACTACGTCATCCAGACCGTAGTAGGTACTGTAATCCTCCTCATCAGCATCTGTAATATTTTGTCAACATATCAGGATGGAACGAGTACAATCAACTAACAACAGTTCACAAGATATGACAAAAGCTATAAGACTGTAAATAGAGAGTATATACAAGAAATCATGGAATGTACATGTGAGTATCATGGCAAGGTAAGCTGTAAATTTAGAGCTAGTACAAGGCAAGTAAAACTGATCATGGCATGTACAAGAATCAAGAATCATCTATCTAAGTGTGTGAGTACTAGCTACAACATGTGGCCGGATTGGGTCTGCACAAGGTTATGATCTAGCCAATCATATGTATGGTGTAGGATTAGCATTCACAAGGTTCACAATATATACAAGGCGGGTATTGACCACACATCTATACTAGTACTCTCCGTCCCCAACTGGTAGAGTGGATCCAAGAAAGACACGTTACGACACGGGATTCTACGAGAAGGGAGCAAGTCTCCTCGAGAATCGGTGTCCATATACTGTACAAGAACTACAAGGGGACTTACACAAGATATACCAAGATAACGAGGAATTGTCGGAATCTATGAATACCAATCCGTGTGACCAATGTGTCGAGAACAAGCATATCTACACTAATTACATGAATTATAACAATTATCGTAAATTGGAAAAGTGTCAGAGAATGTACTCGCCTGTAATATGATGGATAGATCGACTGAGTCCAAGAACAGTGCCTCGAGGACCTATAGATGGAATACTGTATCAATATAATGGTTTGGAAGTAAAATTAAGTCATACTGAGTCAAACTAGGTCAAGACACGTCAAACTAAGTCAATCTAGGTCAAATAAGGTCAAACTAGATTGTGCAGGGTCAATCTAAGTCATATTAGGCCTAACAAAATCAAACTGGGTCAATGCAAGTCAAAGGGAATTAAACTGGATCAATTTAAGTCAACGGTTGACTTACAGTTGACTTTTGGTCAACTGATCAACTCTGGTCAACCCTAGGTCAACTCTAGGTCAACTTTAGATCAAACTTGACTAACGTTGACTAACAGTTGACTTTGGGTCGTCAAGTTTGGTCAAGTTCTAGTAAATTTTAGGCTTCGGTTGACTTTTGGTCAAAAATAGTCAACCATAGTCAACCACGGTCAAAACTAGTCCAAGTCCACTATTTCTAACCATCACCAACCATAATAACCTAATTTTAGCTATATCTTAAAGTATCCAACCCATATGTTGAGAAATGGGTATTATCCCTGCTTATCCATTTACCCTTCTACTCTAGTACTAAGGCCAAGTAGCTTTACCTTAGGAGTTTCACTCCCGGCTTCCTAGGGTAGTAGGATACTAGCCTACACTATCATTACCTACCAAGCTTCCTAGGTAAAGTGGACATCCAGTCCATCTTACGGTATATGTTGTCGATTTACCGATTATCTTGAGTATCGCGAGATACTCAATGATATCGTGTGATACCATCCTCCTAATTTCACAAGAAACTTCGATTTCAACTTAGGAGCCTACCCACAAAATCTAATTTATATTATCTAAGTCTCATTCAAATTTGGGCGTTCCGACACTCGGAACTCAAAATCACCCTTTCACTAAATTTTGACTCACTCACGCTCCTCAAAATCCTATTCTAATACCACTCGCTTAGGACTAGTTGGGGGTTATCTTTGGGAGTATATATGCGTATATATAGGTATATATTGGTATATATATGTATATATATATATATGGGTTTAGGGGGGTTTAGGGGGGGTTTATGGGGGTTAAATGGGGGGCTTTTGGTGTTACTGCTGCTGCTATTTCTACTGTTACTGCTGCTGCTAAGCTTGCTGCTGCAGCTGCTGTTACTGCATGCTGCTGCTGCTGCTGCTGCTTTAGCTGCTGTGATGGGGAGGCAGCAGCTCCAATCCTGTAAAACCCCTAAATTTCTACTATTTTTTTATTTTTAGGTACTGATTTAAAATTTTGTATTGTACGTCGCGTAGTCGTATTTTACGTCGCGCACGAAATTTTATTTTTCGTAATTGCTCGACGAGTGCGAATATGTGCGAGCGTATAGGAAAACTATTTTTCTTATTTTTTTATAGTTTCAAAATATATATAATAAGTATTTTAGTTATCGTTCCAAAATTCCAAATTTATTATTTTATTTATAAAGCCTTTTATTCCCCATTGAACCCCTGCCTCAACCATCACCACGGCCAGCGTCATCATCGCCTCCCCCGTTCCCTCACAGTCGCCACCAAACCAACAACATCCCTGCCACCATTCACCAGCACCACCACCCCATCGTCCCGACCAAACCATCATCCTCCTCCGGAAATCACCAACCCCTACAAACCACCGTCACCGCCGTAGATACCGCGACAACCGCTGCGGCACACCCAATCCACCACCACCCGAAAACAAGAAACAAAATCACCATCGCCCTTACCTCGCCGAGAAGCCCCGCCACCGCATTCCTCATCCTGGCCGCCTCGGCCCGCGCCTACACACGCGACCAGCATCTCTGATCCGCGCGAGTCCGCCGCCCTCCTCGCCGCTGTGCTCCCCCACAGAGGGGTTCCCCGAGCTGTCTCCGCCGTGCGCCTCCGCCCGCTAGCATCACCATCTTCCCCCTCGACGAAACCCTAACTCCGGCCGTGCCCAGTTCCCCATCACCCAACCGCCACCGCGTCAACCTCCGCCTCCCTCGCCGAGCCGCGCACCCGCCGGCTGCGCGCGCTCTCCGCCTTCCCTGGGCCGGCGAGCTCCGTCGCGTGCCGATCCGCAACCCTCTCCTCACCGGCCCTCTCCGCCTCTCTCGAGCCGCCGCGACGAGTCTCGACGCCATGCCAACCGCCGCCCGATCGGATTCGCCTCCGCCTCCGCGAACAACTTCGCCGACATGACCCGCTCTCCCTGCTCCTCGTCCTCCTCCGCCGATCTCCTCGCCCGCCGCCGGCCGACAATCCTCTCCCGACCCGACTCTCTCTCTTCCCGCTCTCCATCTTTCCTCTTTCTCTCCCCCTTTTTCTAAATGCTTCTTTTTGTTTTTTTCTAACTGTTGGTGGTTCAGAGGAGAACCACATCTGCATTTATTTTATTTTATTTATTTTTTCTTTCTTTTTCTTTTTTATTTTATTCTGTTAATAAGTATTGTATTATTATTATTATATTATTATTATTATTAATGTTGATGTTGTTTCCCTAATTGGGTTATTTTTACGAAGATCGTTGTTATACAGTATGTAATATTGATAAATAATTTAAAATATTATTACTATATCCTTGTTATTGTACTATTAATACAAATTATTATTTTAATTGTTTTACTAGCCAAAATAGATAAATTTCATAAAAACTATTTTTATTATTGGTAACAACAATATTATAGGCTAAGATATATTGTTGTAAAATTTTCTATTTATTTAAGGTAGACTATTTGACAAAATTATATTTTTACAAATATGGATTTTAGCATTAAATAATTTTCTATATTTTGTTTCTCTTAGAATATTTTTGGAAAATATAGTTTTTCTACCTAAATTGCATTTCTACAAACTTAAGAGTTTTTGTTTCTTTTATATTTTAGTATTTATCTAAACACTATTTTTTTTAACTTGCAAAAATATAATTTCTCATTTATTATAAATAATTTCCTAAAATCATATATTATTTATCCAAATTCTATCGATCAATCTCATGACCAAGACTAATCCCAATCTTCCTATTCCGTTGCCAATTCCTTCCTCCCACCAATTGACCCTAACCAATTTGACCCTTCTAGACCCAATGGAACTGTCCGTGCCACCACCCGAGGTCACCATGTACAGTTGTTGTACCGAAGTCACGGTTCATGCCAACTTGATCATCGCAGCATACCAGGCGTACCACCAAGCAAGACACCTTGCCATTAGCTGTTTATTTATTTTAGCTCATATTACTTGTATTAGTATTATTTTTTATGCAAAATAAACTGTAATACATGGCTTAACCTGTTAGAACTTACTGTTCATTTATATTTCCTGTTCTGTATTATTTTTTTTACAAATTAAACCTAGATTTAAGGGACCAGTTGCATTCATGGCCTTGACACGTAGTACCACGAAGATGTGTGTCGCATGTAGAACACGGAAGTGCGTGATTGGCTGGCCACCAGTACGTACAAGCCGTGCGATAGGAATAACCGCTAATAGAGGTTGCATACTAGTTTGACTTAGCGGTTATAGTGGTTTTGTGTTGTGGATACAACACAGTAGGCATTGGGCGGGGAGAACAATTCCTTAGCGTATGGGCTTCGATGCACTTCCCTTGTGATCGGACTCTCCGCTGGAGATACGGGGTTGATGACCCATGATTACTGACGGCCACTGACGATTCTGCGGAACGTCATGCTCTTACTGATGGGGCCTCTGGTGCCCACGGGGGACTACGCCGATCCTATTTAGCCAGGGCCCATGCGTAGGAAGGATTGTTCTTAACTACATTTCACTTAGAACGGTTAGGCACCTTTATCCGTTAGGTACGAGTACTTTTGGTTTGGGTACTTGTATCTGACCGTGGCTTGGAACAATTATCGCGGATTAGTTCGTCACATCTTGTCCTTGTTTGGTTGTAGGTGTGACTTACTACTTCGATGAGAAGGTATTGAACCTTGTTGGGGTCCGGATACCATATTGGATTCATAGCATGGAAAGATACGTCACCGTGAATTAGTTTACCATCTCCTGTCCTTGTTTGGTTGGGAGGATGGTACGCTTGTTCAGTAGGTGCGTATTGGACCATGTTATAATTCGATTGACTTATTATTTGAGCAATATTTATTCAGTTTATATGGCATGATATTATGTGTCTTGTTACGTCCCTCTGAGGACCTGGTTATCTCTCCAGGTGTGTGCTGTTGTCTTTCGCAGGTGTTCTAGCTCTAGTCGTGTTCGTCGCTTTAGCCAATTCTTCGAGGATGATTGTACTTGGATCGTCTTCGCTTCGCTCGCCAAATTCATATCTTTTCTTATATATTTTTTCCTTTACTTGTTGGTAGTGGATTTGTCTCCACCCAACATATTGTATCAAGTTCATTATCTTTATATGATGTCTTTTATTCATTTATTTTGCGTGGATGAGATTAGTATGGTTCTACTGCATTTTACAGCTTATGTATTTATACGAGGCTTCCATATATTGGAGTATATTTCGTATGAATACAGCTGGCATGTCTACGTTCCTAGTCCTACGTATTTTGGGACTGGGGCGTTACATGTTTTTGTGGTGGCCCATGCAGGTCAAGATAAATTGTTTGGTTACTTTACCATACCAAGCAAGCCTGCGTATAGCATTAGAAGTCTAGGATCTCATCCACATATTTGACCTCTTTCCTTGATTTATCTACTGTTTGACTCATCAATTACATCTTGCTTGCTTCCTTCCATCCCTATTCTTATCATCCCTTCGTGCTTGCTAGAGATTGACCCTACTAGTTAATTGTCCCAAAACACTATTAGTTTAATTCTTTAAGTTGGGTAGAATACCTTATAAACTAGCAATCCCTTTGACCTAGTGACCTATATTAGTAAGCTAGAGGACCTAACCCGTCTAGCCAACCATGGACTTAGACAAGAAGACTATAGGACGACTGTATGACTTAGAATCATTCTACCTTCTTTAAATCTTAATCTCTCGTACCTATGAATTTACCATTTTGACTAATGATGCTAATGTAGCCTAGTTTTTGCAAGCTTATTCTTTATCGAGTTTGTTCATGACATATGCTATTGAGCGCTCACTAGCCTATTGTCTAATCAGAACCGGTACATAATGGTCTGATCAACCGAGTGCACTTTGGTTCGCTTTTGTCTATTACTCTACGTGGATGGGGACATAATTAAACTTGGCCCTTACAATCCCATCCACGACTGCCTTGACAATTCTTTTGGAATTATTCGATCGTCTTTGAATCATGTATTCATATTCGATAACGCCTCCTTCGAACCCTATATTGCTTTCGTCTTCACCTATTTTAGGAGGACGAAAACGTCATACTAGAACTTCCTCTAACCTTCCTATCGGCTATGACCCTACTCGATGTTGCTATATCATCATCCTAAACTACTCGACCCTATCAAGACCCTCTAATCGCTTAATTAAAGTGAATCTATTTCGTTCTCTAATCGTGACCTCATTCATTACCCGTGACCATACCGTATTGATTTTCTACGATCTAGATCGCGATTTTACGACATGATTTTGTGAAAACATTGTCATCGTTGGATCCCATTGATACCCCCTTGTGTCCTCTCACCCCCTACTAATTCTTAATTTCGAGGACGAAATTCTTTTAAGTTGGGTAGGATGTAAAACCCCTAAATTTCTACTATTTTTTTATTTTTTGGTACTGATTTAAAATTTTGTATTGTACGTTGCGTAGTCGTATTTTATGTCGCACGAAATTTTATTTTTCGTAATTGCTCGACGAGTGCGAATATGTGCGAGCGTACATATTTTTAGGAAAAACATTTTTCTTTTTTTTATAGTTTTAAAATATATAATAAGTATTTTAGTTATCGTTCCAAAATTCCAAATTTGTATTTTATTTATAAAGCCTTTTATTTACATAGTTATAATAATAAATAATTTTTTTCCTATAAAATGGTATATTAGAAAAGTATATTTATGTAAATATCATTTGGACATATATAATTAGTAAAATTATTGAGTTAATTGTAAATAATAATATATTTTGAAATTATTATATTAGTATTTTTGGAAAATATTTTTCGAAATTATTGTGAAGATTTAATTTTTGATTTAATTTTATGGATCTATTTAAATAATTAAATTAAATCTATGTTTGGAAGTTGAGTTATCCTATTGATTTTAAAATAAAAGATAGATTTAAATTGGAATTTGATTTGGATTTGTATTTGATGGATTTTAAATTAAATTGCGAATTATCTATTTTGGGTTTTAAGCTACTCCTAATTCTTATCTAATTGGAATTCCCACATCCTATAAATAGGCAGGTACTCCTCCAATTCATTATTCATCCACAACAATTTTCTCCATAAATACTGCGTGCATCGTGTCGGTGATCGTCCAAATTCTTATTCCATCTATTACAATTATAATTTTTCTCGTGTCGGACACACCCCGACACCATCAAATCCGTAATCTTAGCCTATCTATAGCCATGCCTCGCCGTCCCGTTCCCTGCCCTCCGACCAAACACCCGACTCCCTGCTATCCCCTCTCCTCCACCACAACCATTACTGTCATCATACCCCGCCATCATCGACACCCCATTGAACCCTGCCTCAACCATCACCACGGCCAGCGTCATCATCGCCTCCCCGTTCCCTCACAGTCGCCACCAAACCAACACCATCCCTGCCACCATTCACCGGCACCACCACCCCATCGTCCCGACCAAACCATCATCCTACTTCAGTCCACGACCCAAACCACCCTCTGCCTATCCCTCCGAAAATCGCCAACCCCTACAAACCACCGTCACGCCGTAGCCACCGCGGCAACCGCCGCGGCACACCCAATCCACCCCACCCGAAAAAAAGAAACAAAATCACCATCGTCCTTACTCGCCGAGAAGCCCGCCATCGCGTTCCTTATCGGGCCGTCTCGGCCCGCGCCTACGCACGCGACCAGCATCTCGGATCGCGCGAGTCCGCCGCCCTCCTCGCCGCTGTGCTCCCCCACTGCCAGCGCCGGAGAGGGGTTCCCCGAGCTGTCTCCGCCGTGCACCTCCGTCCGCTAGCATCACCATCTTTTCCTCGACGAACCCTAACTCCGGCCGTGCCCAGTTCCCACACCAACGCCACCGCGTCAACCTCCGCTCCTCGCCGAGCCGCGCACCCGCCGGCTGCACGCGCTCTCCGCCTTCCCTGGGCCGACGAGCTCCGCCGCGTGCCGATCCCGACCCCTTTTCCGAACCCTCTCCTCACCGGCCCTCTCTGCCTCTCTCGCACGGCCGCGACGAGCCTCGACGCCGTGCGACCGCCGTCCGATCGGATTCGCCTCCGCCTCCGCGAACAACTCCGCGGACCTGACCCGCTCTCCCCGCCTCGTCCTCCTCCACGATCTCCTCGCCGCCGCCGGCCGACAATCCTCTCCCGACCGACTCTCTCTCTTCCCGCTCTCCATCTTCCTCTTTCTTCCCTTTTTTCTAAATGCTTTTTTGTTTTTTTCTAACTGTTGGTGGTCTCCAGAGGAGAACCACATCTGCATTTATTTTTTATTTATTTTTTCTTTCTTTTCTTTTTTATTTTATTCTGTTAATAAGTATTGATTATTATTATTATTAATGTTGATTCCCTAATTGGGTTATTTTACCAAGATCTTGTTATACAGTATGTAATATTGATAAATAATTTAAAATATTACTATATCCTTGTTATTGTACTATTAGTACAAATTATTATTTTAATTGCTTTACTAGCCAAAATAGATAAATTTCATAAAAACTGTTTTATTATTGGTAACAACAATTATAGGCTAAGATATATTGTTGTAAAATTTTCTATTTATTTAAGGTAGACTATTTGACAAAATTATAGTTTTACAAATATGGATTTTAGCATTAAATAATTTTCTATATTTTGTTCTCTTAGAATATTTTTGGAAAATAGTTTTTCTACCTAAATTGCTTTCTACAAACTTAAGAGTTTTTCTGTAAACACAGTTCTTTATATTTTAGTATTATCTAAACACTATTTTTTTTAACTTGCAAAATATAAGTTTCATTTATTATAAATAATTTCCTAAAATCATATATTATTATCCAAATTCTATCGATCAATCTCATGACCAAGACTAATCCCAATATTCTATTCCTTGCCAATTCCTTCCTCCCACTATTGACCCTAACCAATTTGACCCTTCTGGACCAATGGAACTGTCCGTGCCACCACCCGAGGTCACATGTACAGTTGTTGCACCGAAGTCACGGTTATGCAAGCTTGATCATCGCAGCACACCAGGCGTACCACCAGGCAAGACACCTTGCCATTAGCTGTTTATTTTTTTAGCTCATATTCATGCATTATTATATTTTCTTTATACAAAATAAATTGTGTTACATGGCTTAACTGTTAGAACTTACTGTTCATTATATTTCCTGCTGTGTATTATTTTCTTACAAATTAAACCTAGATTAAGAGACCACCTTTGTGTTGCATTCATGGCCTTGACATGTAGTACCATGAAGTTGGGTGTTGTAGAACACAGAAGTGCGTGATTGGCTGGCCACCAATACGTACAAGCCATGCGATAGGAATAACGCTAATAGAGGTTGCATACTAGTTTGACTTAGCGGTTATAGTGGTTTTGTGTTGTGGATACAACACAGTAGGCATTGGGCGGGGGGAGGACAATTCCTTAGCGTATGGGCTTCGATGCACTTCTTTGTGACCGAACTCTCCGCTGGAGATACGGGGTTGATGACCCATGATTACTGACGGCCACTGACGATTCTGCGGAATGTCATGCTCTTACTGATGGGGCCTCTGGTGCCCAAGGGGGACTTTGTCGATCCTATTTAGCCAGGGCCCATGCGTAGGAAGGATTGTTCTTAACTACATTTCACTTAGAACGGTTAGGCACCTTTATCCGTTAGGTATGAGTACTTTTGGTTTGGGTACTTGTATCTGACCGTGGCTTGGAACAAAACTTATCGCGGATTAGTTCGTCACATCTTGTCCTTGTTGGTTGTGGGTGTGACTTACTACTTCGATGAGAAGGATTGAACCTTGGGGGTCCGGATACCATATTGGATTCATAGCATGGAAAGATAACGTCACGTGAATTAGTTACCATATTCGATGACTTATTATTTGAGCATATTATTCAGTTTATATGGCATGATATTATGTGTTTGTTACGTCCCTCTGAGGACCTGGTTATCTCTCCAGTGTGTGTGCTATTGTCTTCGCAGGGTTCTAGCTCGTCGTTTGTTTGTCGCTAGCAATTCTTCGAGGATGATTGCACTTGGATCGTCTTCGCTCGCTCGCCAAATTCATATCTTTTCTATGTATTTTTTCCTTTATTGTTGGTAGTGGATTTGTCTCCGCCCAACATATGTATCAGACAATTCATTATATATGATGTCTTTATTCATTTATTTTGCGTGGATGATATAGTATGGTTTACTGATTTTACAGTTATGTAGTTATAGGAGCTCCATATATGGAGTATACTCGTATGAATACAGCTGGCATGTCTACGTTCCTAGTCCTAGTTTTGGGATGGGGCGTTACAAAATCCCCCCTAGAGTGCTGTGTACTACCCTTCCTTCTACCTCTCTAACTTCCTTTCTTCCCATCTCTAATCTCTTCCTCTCACTCTCTAAATTCCTCTATAATCCCTCCTCTAACTCATCTATATATATATATATATATTTTTTTTTTTACCCGCACCCTAGAGTAAGGACACGAGACTTAACAACGCCAGCCTACGCCGCAGTGTCGGCGGTTTAGTTTAGTTTAGAACGTTGTCTAGGTTCATGCATCTAACAGTATAAGACTAAGCAGTTTATACTCCCCGAAAGAGGTGACATGGCAGAATGTAAACTCAATCACATCAAAGGTAGAGCATAATGGTAGATATAAAACATGAAATCCAAAGAGATACAGCAGATAAAAGTCTAAGTATCTAAGATACAAATCGAATACATCTCAAAAACTCAACTACAATAATCATAAATACAACTCAAGACGACAGAAAAATAAACCATAAGAAAATCTAGCTATCTATGCAACCTCTACTGTCTCCTTAGGCTAGCAGGCAACCTTCAGGCTATCTGTAAAATTTATCAACAGGTCCAGTCAGAGCGGGAGCGAGCACGGTACATCTCAACAGTTCATAGCAGGTTAGAAAAATATAATCATGCAGTAAAGTAAGAATAGATACTGAAGGAAATACAGTATGTAAACAGAGAGAAAACTGTAATAGAAATATCTACTATACATAGAGAACTAATAGTGATAGTGAGTCAGAGTAAAATATAAACATGTGAATGGCATAGGAGATTCATGACTACAGCTAAGAGAGGATTTATGACTACAGC